>JAOTJB010018736.1:0-10972 GCA_027123815.1 Erythroxylum minutifolium
GGAAATCAGATCTGGATATATTTATTACTATATTGATTATCGTAAACGACGGAAGGCAAGAATATCCAGATTTACAATGACGTTCATAGTAAGCATAAAGGTAATAACAGAATTGTCAGAAGATCTGCAGAAAGAAAAATATTCAGAGGGAGAAACGAAGAAAGGTCCAGGGGGAGAAACAACTTCCCCGCATTTTCACCCTATCTCTATCTTGTAACTGTCCATATATACTCTTCACGCATCCCTCAATTTCCATATCATAAGATCATTCACGCAATGGGTACATTTGTAAGTATATCCATCGCATTCTTAAACTTTTCACATCTAATCTTTCAATGAATTGTACTCCAACAAACAAGCAGTGGCTCATAAATCAGTTGTTTTCTTTAATGTTTTTAAAATGATAAAACCGAATATTAAAGTTTTAAAAAGGTTCAATTAATATTAGATCATTTTAAAATCAGTTAAAATTTGAGTAAAATTAAAAAATTTAAAAATGAATGAAAAAGATTGTTCTTAGCAAGGAAATGGATTTCGTATCATACCAGCTGGAACGAAACAAGGGTATTTATGTACAGGGTTTAAACACTGGCCAGTTTTATAAATACCAGTCAAATGTTGACAAGTACCGAAAATTTTGAAAAATATATAGACTAAATTGCAAAATTTTAAAAAATTTTCAAAAATTTAAACCCTTCCCGCCTCTTTCTCTCCCCACCCTTTTTTTTCAAAGCTTTTTTAATTTGTTATTTAGTAAATTTTTATTGTAATTTTTAAATTTTTATTTTTGAAATAAAATAAATATTTTATTACTTATAATAAATTAATAATTATACATTAAATAAAAATTAAAAATAAATTATTTTATTTAAATTTATTTTAATCTTTTACATAATATTTATTAATAATCATGTTAAGATTCGCTGAGTTTGTTGCGTGTTTTGTTGTGCACAGTAGCCATTGTTTCTGCATGCTCAATAGTACGTTCCTTGCCTGGATTTATTCATAATTAAGGGTGGTTATGAGTGGTAGAGGTGCTTATCATTAACATGATTATCAACTAGTTTCCTTCGTTTGAGTTATAGAATACGGTCTCCCTTTTTATGTTTATCTTGAGTAACGCGGTTGTCTGGGTAAGGGGTGTTACAGGTTTGATTTGTGTTGGATTCATTTTGGCGTGTAAAACATTTTCGCTGCATATATGTGCATACTATTATTATGTATTCGTATTAGTTTCAGTTTTATCTTTATTATTATGTATTATCAGTATTCTATTATTAGTATTTTGTATTTGTATCTTTATTATTTGTATTCTTTGTAGCTATTTTATTTGGTTTTGTTTTATTCTATTTCTTTATGTACTTATTTAATTTTATTTATCTCCACGCTTAACGTATCAGTTTTCATCAGCTCACTTTTTATTGTCACATCTACATTGTGGGTCTACCGAAAACAGCCACTCTACTATGTAGGGGTAAAGCTGCGTACTATCAGACCTCCCCAGACCCCGCTTCATTGCGGGATTTCAAACTGGGTGATGATGATGATGATGATCATGATGATGATGATGATGTTATTAAGTGGACATGAAATTTCTACCAAAATTAGAAAAAATTTTCTTAAGCCACTTAATTGTTTTGGAGAAGAAATAACACATGTACCTATGAATGGACCTTAAGTGGTAGTTGTCATGTACATGAAGAAGTTCTTATTAGTTTGGAACAAGAATGCATGAAAACAATATGTTGCCACGTTAATGAAGGAGTATATGTAAGGGACATAAAATTCATTACATGAGAGACCAATTCATAGTGTGTTTGGTGAGACAAAATCAAAACAGATTGTTATATTTAGGGGACAAGAATTGTTGTGGATGAGGAAAGGAGTTAGTAGCTTAATTAAACAAAGATGGTGAGAATAAAAATAGTGGACAGTTGTTGGAAATAAACATTGCAACGTGTGGACTGCCCACTTCATCATGTAGCATTTACAAAGATTATGGAGGAGCTACTCCACCTTCATTAAACTGAAGTTTCAGCTCTCCTTTGGAACAGAATTGTTGAAGAATGATTGCAGCCACTCCCTTCATGCATAGGTCTTCCAAGTTACTGCCTTTAGGAAATAAATTTAGTATGGTGTTTAAGCTAAACCGTGGACATCTTCATCAATGCCAACTGTGTTCAAAAAAAGAGTGGACAACACACTACCATCTGATTTTAGGAATGTTAAACCAGTCTTGTCCTTCATCTTTAGCTTATCACATGAATGCTTAAGCTAGAAACATGAATTCCTTTGTGAATTGCGTGAGTGTTTGGAGCATGACGTAAAGAAAGTGGTAAGTTTTCCTAACTATGTTTAGTGAAATTCTGATTAGGATTCTAGGTTTCCTTGAACAATCCTAGTGTTTTGGCCATAACTTAGACTAAAAAGTCCAAATTAGGTGATTCCAATTGTAAATAAAACCTAAGACATAGTAATAAAAATATATAGAAGAGACCTAGACCTAATTCTAGCTGAATGATATTGACAATTGAGATTGATTATGGTAACCTGATACAGTCCCTGTATTGAAGCAGCTTGTGGTTTTTGGTACATGTTCCATAATTTAGAAGTTGAAATAACATGATTTTTGATGATATGAAAATTAGAGACATAGGGGAACAAATGTTTGGCAGACTTCAAAACCTAATTTCAACGTTTGATATGTGAAAATTAAGGAACAAGTGGAGGCATGGTTAATTAAAGAGAAAAACAACATGGTAAATGGAGAGGAAAGCAACATATATATCCATATCTTATGTATGCTATTCAATGGGTATTAATTAGCAGCATGTTGATGCTATATATGTGGCTTAATGGTTGTTCAATGGCAGCATGTATGTTATACATAATTCAATGGTTAAATGTAAGGAAAACAATAGGTATCTGCTCTGTATGTTATTTAAATGGAAAGAAGACAGCATGTATAAATCATGGAAGTTTTCCAATGGTTGAATGAAAAGAAAGTAGAATTTTAATCTTACAAAATGCTAAGATTTTGGCTACACCCTTTGTCATAAAATTTGTAAAGCAAGGTGGTAAGTTATGGATGTACTTGGCTGGTTTTATGAACCCTTCAAGGGTCTCCCCCATAGCTGAGTAAGACAATAAAGTTTTCTTTTCACCGACTCTGTACTAATAAAGGAAAAGTATCGAACAAGTGAGGGTGGTTTACAATAAATGAAAAACTATGTATGTGTATTTAAATTGGTTTGTTAAGATAGTTTTTACCTTACTATGAAAAGTATGTTTATAAATAATTCCATTGGTGCTACTACTTGAATTTAAAAGTTAATCTTCATGAGGTTTATATATGCTTTGATTTAGCATTGAATTGAGTTTTGGATATATTTAAAAACTAATGAGATGTACACATGCTTTGAATTGGCACTTAATTGAAATTTGCATATGTTTTAAATTGACATAGAAATGGATTTTGAATATGTTTTGAATTGGTATTGAAATGAGGCACGCTTATGTATTAATTGTGATTTAGCCTATGGTATGTCGTTAGGTCTTTATACATACGATTATACCGATCAGAGTATGTCCTAACATGTATGGCGGTGTTTGGGAGGCGTCTGTCACTAACATGGGTGGTGTTATGTCTATTAGTATGTCCTGCGAGTCTCCCTTTGCAAGTGTGGAGTATATATTATGCTAGCACCGTTATCGGTAAACGATATAGAACCAACTCCGTAACCGCTAATTTATATGTAGTGTTAGCATCATTATGGGTAAGACATGTAGAACCAGCTTCATAACAATCGGTATATAGAGGTTAATTAGGCATGGGTAAGCGATGCAGAACTAGCTCCGTGGCCTTACACCTAAGGTTACCATATGATAAAGAAAATTAGTGATAGGATATGTTTTATAATGAAAGTTCATGAAAGTATTGATTACTATCGTTGTATACTTTATAAGAAAAGTGGAACTTGATCTAAAAAAAATGTTTTGTTTTACATATGCATTGATCTTATGAAAAGAAAAGGATGTGTTTTGTAAGAACATTGGTTATTACTTAAAGAGAAAAGAAATTGTTTTCTTTTACGGAGGTTAATATTTGTATAAATGTTTTTATTAGAAACCAATAACACTCATTAAGCTTGTTTAGCTCACTCTTTATTTTCTGTTTTTAAATAAAACCTCCTAGGTGTATGCTCAAGGGCTTCAATAGTAGGGACTCCACCTCGCTAGTAATCAACTTTGTCAAGTGCTGCTATGTAGGCATTTTTATTTTGCCATGTGGATATTTTTGAGAACCGTTGCATATCTTTGAACATGTTTTAGAAAGTACATTTGTATAAAGAATGAAAGTGTATAAAGGTTTTTTAATGGAATGCATGACTTTGTTTTAGCTTTTGAGACTACATATGAGTGGATTTGAAGTCCAAAATTTCAAGTTGAGAAATTAATGTGATAATAGAAGTGTTTTGAATTTTTCTAAGGACTTTGAACTTTTTAGGATGTCAAAATAAAGTCGTTAAGCTTTTCCTTATCAAGGGCAATAGGCTGAGCTTCAAGGGAACTTTCCATCTAACTTAGATATCGACTAAAGAGCTACCGTGGAGTGTTGGGCAGGTTACTTAGTCATTACAGGATAGGGACCTGTCACTCTGTTAATAGTAATAGAGTACTGAAGGGGACTAATTATGATAACATTTTTTAATTTATTAGTCAGGCATACTTCCATCAAATAATGAGAGAGTTTATTGCTAATTTAGATATGTACTTGATAGTAGATTGATATGAAAACAACTTTTATTTATGGTGACTTAGAGGAACATATTTACATGGAGCAATTTGAAGAGTTTAATGAACCTAAAAGGAACATTTGAAGTGTAAATTGAGGAAGTCACTCTACAGGTCGAAGAAGTCCCTATGGTAATGGTATAAATGGTTTGACTCTTATATGATTCGAATTTGTTATAAAAGATGTTAGTATGACTATTGTGTATAATTTAAGAGTCTTCGTGAGGAAGTTTTTTGTTGTTATTATGTGTTGATAATATGATGATTGTTGTAAAGAATATATATAATATGAATGAACTAAAGACTTTATTTGAAATTAAGATGAACAATATGGGTACCACTAAGAAAATACAAAATATGGAGATTTTTGGGAACAAGAGCTCCAAAAATCATAATTAACTCAATAAAGATACATTAAGAAGGTGTTGGACATATTTAGAATGAGTAAAACTAAACTTGTAAATACTCCATTAGCAAATTACTTTATATTTTTCCTAAATCAATGCCCAAAAATAAGTGTAGAGGTTACAAGAATTTAAAGCCTTCTAGAGGCTATGTTGTTACTCTTATAAGACCTATTAGGTAGAAATAAGCAATTTAGTTTATGATTACATTGTATACAACTAAAGCAGAGTACATGGTAGTATTTGGGGCTACATTATGGCGTATAGTGCTAGAAAAAGAAATGGATCATGATCCAGTTAGAGTTGAGTATACTTAAAATTCTATTTATTTGG
The DNA here is from genome assembly GCA_027123815.1 of Erythroxylum minutifolium. Taxonomy (NCBI): domain Eukaryota; kingdom Viridiplantae; phylum Streptophyta; class Magnoliopsida; order Malpighiales; family Erythroxylaceae; genus Erythroxylum; species Erythroxylum minutifolium. The sequence continues at coordinate 5,532 of JAOTJB010018736.1, forward strand.
TAAAGAACTAGGTGTATTATAAAAGGATCAAGCATATACATATGCGATTTCATAAGATTTAGTAGTTAATTGCACTTAGTTAGATCTTGTTGGAAAAAGTTCTTACTTTACAGAATACAACTGACATGTTAATAAAGTTGTTTATTATAGATAAGTTCAAGCATTGCTTGGACCTAATTAATGTCTCCAAATTTTATACATGGTTATAACCAAACATCTTTAGAGTATATTTGCTATGATAGAGATTATTATATATCAATTACATAAATAGATATGCATTCTTTTAAAGTTTTTGGAAGAATGTAGTTATTTCTTAAAATGATTTGGATGAATATGGTTAAGCTCCTTTTTAGAAGCAAAGGTGAAGATACAAGTAAAATACGAGCAAGTTAGAGGGCATATCTAAATGGCATAAAAGTTTTTGAAAAGAACATGAATGGGACACGAGCATGTTTTTCCCATGTTTTTTTATTGTAAAGAGTTATAAACATGTAATGAGAAGAACACAAATGGGACTTGAGTATGACTGGTTTATATTTGTAACTCACCACCTTCACAGAGCACATAACCAAACATCCTGAGGACATTCAAGAATATACCCTATGAAAACGACATGTTAAAGCATTCATATTCACTTATATGGCATCATACATATAAGACAATATGATAAAGGTCAAAGGTTCTCATTTCATTTATAAAATATAATTTACATTGTAGCATTTCACTATAAAATTCATATATACAATATCAAATACATATAAGCATTTACTACTCTTTAACAACATTCTGCATGAATGACGAACTATACAAAATCATTATATCTAAACTTCTTAGTATCAACTAACCGACTTTTGAGCTATTCTTGAGTACAAAATCAACAAAACTAGACTTTGACTAGTTTGCCTTAGGAATTATGTCTCCCTCGTACCTAAAAATCAACATTTGCAATTTTGATGAGTTTTGCGAACTCAATGAGTGAACCATTATCGATTTGCTCACTCATATCAAATCACAAAGATGGTTCACGTTCCAAATTCACAGATAAATCATATCATCACATATTGAACATCACTTCACATTTCATCATATTTCATCAAATACAATTGTGTACACTATTTCACATTTCTAATTTAGATCAGTTCAAATAATTAATTTCAAACATTCATATAATACATATCAATTTGTATATGCAATGCATATGTGACTCGACTTTCATTGTTACTTTATTGTGACTGAGTGTATTTTTTAACTGTCTTGTATCTGTTGTAGATATCGAGCTCATTCATAATTCTCTCGTATCAATAGTGGATACCAGGTTATTTTATATACTAAGCCTGTGGCTTTTTATACGCATTATTGAGCTTTAAGTTCTTTTTCATTGGCCACTCTAGTCACAACTTCTTTATATAATCATGTATAACAAGGTGATAAAATGCATGATTTCACATATTATACTTTCAATAACTTTCATTCATTTCAGACACAGTCATTTTTCATATTCATCAAACCTAAGTTTGGCATTCAATATATTTGTTGAGTACACATATTTCTTTCAAATTCACATTAAATTATGAAACACTTCTAATAAAATCTCAATTATCAAACTCCTCATACTATCAATGTCTAGAATTATCACATTCACATCAATAATAGTACAATAATTGAAATTTAAGTAGATACAATCAATCCTAATGAGAAACATCTAGGTTGACTCACAGCACACTCCAGATAGCTATTGCCACGATGAACCAACAATGATTGGATGTTGGCATTCGACTTGAGCGTCTAAATCATACAATATACTCATTTATGCACATTACTAAGTTGATCATTCACATAAGTACTCAATCATACACACACACACACACACACACACACACATACATGTTATGTACAATGCATGCTCAATTTGACTTTCTCGAGTATGTGTCCTTAATCACAATTCTTGATCATTCAAACATTATAACTTGTATAAGTCTAGCTTGCACTTAGGTTTATACCTAAAAAAAATTATTATTCCAATATCATGAATTATACATTCATCATTCACATATTCTCTAATCCTTTTTCTAGCATTATAATCACACAACATCAAATTTCTCATTCATTTATACCTAATACACCTTACTTACTTTCTTTGGATCATATTTTCTTTCCTAAGAACACCTTCATTCATGTAATACTAATAAATTTCCATATTAGTTACATTGATATCATCAATCCATTCTTATGTTATAACCTCTATTATCAACCTAAACATATTAAGCTCTTTAACCAAATAAACCAAGCAACAATCTAAGTTCATTTCAAGCCTTAATCAAGTCTAAATACACTAATTTAGAGTGATTTTTTCTTTGTTGGTTCAACGTGAAAACAAAAAATAAATTATCAATCTAGAACTAGGCTCACGATCGTGGGGGACATTGCCACGATCGTGATAGAAGGTAAGTAAACAGGCCACGATCGTGAACAGTCTTTCTTCCTCAATTATCTATGAATTTCACATACTTAGAAACATCACTACTACTTGAATTTTTCCAAAATCATGTCCTATAAAGCTACTTCATTCATGTTAGTATAGCTTCTATATTGGTTACATTAAATCCCACAAAAATCTACTCATTTGTTTTATTACCATTCACTTTATACCATCATACATGTAGTCCTAACTTTTTCAGATTTGAAAACACTTCATTAACACCTATCTTTAACATGAATTCATCATCAATTATACTTTAAATCCTAACTCAAATCATCCATATAACAATTTATAAACTATTATTGATCATTTACACAAAAACAAGACATGGATGTATCTCTTCGTTCGTCAACTTTCTAACACACATTCAACTTCATTAACACTTTTAATCTATCCTTAAAACTATCATCATATACGTTTCATTTAATCAATCCATGAAGAACAAGATCTTACTTACTTTTTTAACTCCAAAGCCTCTTTAAGTCTCCAAGTAAACCTAGCTCTCCAAGCATTACACGATCATCAATCTTCCAAGGTAGAATAAGCTAGGTTTTAGAAAAATGATGAAGATAACTGAAATCTTGGAGTGGTTAAATGGAGGATGATAGTAAACTCAACGTTTTATGGATTGGGTGGTGAGTGTCGTAAATGAAGAGGAAAGAAAATGAAGAAGAGAGTTTGTAGAAACAAAATGAAAGACAATGAAACTTGGTCTTTCAATATACATGTCGTGAGTGGTGAGTGGCAAGTGTTGTAACACTTGTCACTTGCCACTTGTCATCTTCCTATGGTTCCCATTTGTCTTTTAATAACTAATTCATTTGTCTCTCAATCTCTAATCTAGTTGTCACCCAATTTTCTATGTCACTTATCAATAAATCCTAATGCCACTTGTTAATTATTTTATTATCATATGTCACTTATTTCTATTGTCATTTATCAATTTGTCTTACCATTTGGCATTTTTTCTAGTTCAAAAATACATATAAATTTATAAATCTCCCAATTTTAACAAATAAATTCTAAATTAATAATTGAAACCATCAAACCAAAATTTAAGACATAAAAAATCGCAATTCACATCATAACCATTTTAAATCTTTTAAACCCCAGAATATGTCAATTGAGTGTATATACAGTATTTGCAATGTGTACAAAAATCAAAGTTCATGTGTGTATGCTAATGGTATGCATGTCAATACAATGCACCTTATAATTTCTCAATACTATTCCTCATGTACCATGGTTTAGGATCCTTTGTCCTAACCTTTAGGATCGAGAAACGGGATATTACAATATTTCTATTGGAAAGAGTTGTAAAGAAGTAGTGAACTACATGATTTATAATGTGCACATGTATATGTCTATGTTCCACCATTTAAAGAATTAACCTAAAATATGATCGTGTCCCAGGCATGTTTGCGATAAAATTCCTTATTCAGAAACACACATTCAAATATAATTTAAGCTTTGAAAAGATTACAAGTCTTATCAGAATTATGTTTAAGTTAACACATTCACACATTGTTATAATGTAAAATTTAATCATTTCATCAACCAATGATCCAATTATGCATAAGGTATGGAACTAATGTCTATTATATTTAAATCCAATCATATTCAACCTTACTAATTAGTAATTGAATTATAATTGATATTTGAAATAATCTCAATTCACTATAGCTTGAGAATTCTTAAATAATTACTAATTAAGAATAGTAGAATATTTTTCTTAATTACTTTACAGTGACAAATCATTTATTAACTTACTAAATATTTCTATAGAGTTTACTACTGACAAAACTACACTTAATCAAATGTGTTATAAATAGCATCGACGTATTGTAATTCTGATATGAGATATTTTGAAAATTTTAAGCTTAAAGATTAATTGTACAACTATCATAATAAAGACACTGAAAAAAACATGGTTAATATTTCATTCGAGATTCTTATCATTAGCCCACTTCAAGGGGATCAATTACATTCTTTAAAAGAGGAAAAAACAACTTGTTTTAATTTTATAATTTTATCAATATCTAATCTTGATAAAACTATAACAATAAACAATTTAATAATAATATCTAAAAGTTATTTAAATCATACAGTATGATCTCATTGTAATTTTAATTACATAATAATAATTTATTTAATTTTATCTTTAGTAATAATCTGACAATATACATAATGATAAAAATTCCTTTATTTAACAAAATTAATAATGTCGTCCATGATCTATTGCAACTGATTAGCTAAAAAAGGGCGTAGACTGACAAAAAGTCTATTACTATTTTTAGTTTTGGAGTAAATACTATAGTTGATAAGCCTTGGCTAAGCAATATCAGTTTTCCAAAATGACTTTTAAGGAAAAGGTCAAAAGTGGGCACATCTTCTTTTCCATAGTACGAGAAAGCATATAAGGGAACTTTGTCATTGTTGAAGCAACCTTATTATTAATTTTTTTTAACCTAAAGTAGTTAGGCACTCAAACATGGGTATTAACTACTCGTTGAGACCTAGAAAAAGGATTATATGAATTTATGAATTTTCATGATTTTTTTCCATAAACCTCTTTACATCCTAAAAGATAATGACCGGTAGAAACGGACTACATATAGGCTTAGTTTGAAAAAGTGGTGATGGTTAATAACCTGCTGAAATGATAAGTACTTATTCTCAATAAGTACTTATATATTTGGGATTGTTGTTTTGGTAACTACTGAAACATAAAAATAGGTGTTTGATAAGTGCGGTTACGGTTACTGAAAAGAGATAAAATGATTAAAAAATCTATTGATTTAATATACTATTAGTTGTTGTATGAATAATTAAAAAACATATTATTAGTCATATAAATTTAAAATTATAAATAAAAAATATTAAATTAAAATAAGAAAATATAAATAAAATAAATTTAGTAAATAAAACATTTCATAAAAATATATTATTATTCATATAAATT
>JAOTJB010018745.1:0-10972 GCA_027123815.1 Erythroxylum minutifolium
CTAGAATCAATTTTAGTGAATATGTCTTGTGGGTTCTCCAATTTGAATTCCTATTGAATAGAAATTTTGTCTTTTATAAAGGAAATCAAAGAGGGGATCAAGAGAGGCCAAGGGAGCAAGAGGAAAGATATCCTTAAGCCAATTCCTAATCAAAGCTTTCAAGTAGGTTTCATGTTTATAATGGGATAATGAGACATTATTTTTTCTTTTTAGTCAAGAAAATAAATGATTTTTATTGGTTGATTAATTGTGAAAAAGATGATGTAACTGCATATGAAATATTTTATGTTCATGAAAGACATGTTTTGAAAATGCGCTATTTGGGCAACATGTTTGCAAGTTATGAAATCCATATTATATGGGTTTGGTTTGGTCCCTTAAGTATGTCAAGTGCACTTTGACTAAAGGCTTGTCCCACCTACTCGCTAGTGGCATGGAGCTCCTTCACGGACTCCCATAAGTTTACGGCTACGCAAAACCATTTTGTGGGAATGCGATAATACGTTCTGTTCACGGCTATACAGCACCCTTATGGGAAATGTGTAGTACATTCTGTTTTGGACCTACCTAAGCCATTCTGATATGTTTATGTGTTCATGATATGTTAACAAGATTAATGCATACATGGTTTGTTTTATTGTGAATTTGGTTGAAAATTTAAGAACCATGTGTTTTATGATTCAATCAGAATTTTTTTATGACAATGAACATTTTAAATGATTTTGCTTGTTATTCATTATAAACTTTTCACCTACGAGTTTTTAAGCTCACCCTCCTTTTTTGCCCCATCTTCAGGTGAATAAAATGAGATTGAGTGAAAGAGAATCGAGGCATCACTCCAAATTTTTGCATCTTTTGTGTTTAAGCTAGATTTGTAACCACAAGGCTTTAATTGCATTTTGAGCAAATTACTGTTCATGTATCTTTTTGTATTTTGGACATTTTGAGATATTGATGTATTGGGGATAAAAATGCCCACTAAAGCTTTGTAAAAAATTCTATATTTTGATGTTAATGAAGTATGCCTGTGTTTTGCCAATGACATGTCAAATTTGTTTATTGTTTTTTTTTCAAGTTATTCATAAGGGTGAGAATTTGTGTTCTAGCTTTGAGGGAAATACTATATTGATCTAGGCTGAATTAGATAAAGTTGCCTTCTTGAAAATTATAGACTATTTTTCCAACTTTCCAATGATATATAGTATGAAAAGTTTGGACATTGGAGTTGAGAGATATGAGCATTATAAGTGGTGATGTTGCCTAGGAAGTATGTACATGACAGTTATAATGAATAATGAGAGTTTGGGTCTGTGATGACATCACATCTTCTGTGATGATCTCATATTGTCTTAAGTTGACCATCTACTTCTTCTATCTTTTTGCTTCTTCTACTTTCTGCTTCTTCTATGTTGACGTTACATCTTCTGTGATGACTTCATATCGTCTTAAGTTGACCATCTACTTCTTCTAACTTTTTGCTTCTTCTATCTTTTTGGCTTCTTTTACTTTTTACTTCTTCTATGATGACGTCACATCTTCTGTGATGATGTCTTATCGTCTTAAGTTGACCATTTGCTTCTTCTATCTTTCTGCTTCTTCTATCTTTTGGCTTCTTCTATCCTTTTGCTTCTTCTACTTTCTACTTCTTCTATGATGACGTCACATCTTCTATGATGACGTTATATCGTCTTAAGTTGACCATCTGCTTCTTTTATCTTTTTGCTTCTTCCATCTTTTGCTTCTATCTTTTTGCTTCTCTATCTTTTGCTTCTTCTATCTTTTTCTTCTTCTATCTTTTGCTTCTTCTATCTTTTTGCTTCTTCTATCTTTTTATGCACTGTAGATGAAACATATTCTTATGCAGTGTATACAAAACATCTTCTTAAGCAATATAGATAAAACATCTTCTTAAGCATTGTAGATAAAACATCTTCTTATATACTGTAGACGAAACATCTTCTTAAGTACTGTAGAGGAAACATCTTCTTAAGCACTATTGGCAAAACATCTTCTTAAGCACTGTAGACAAAACATCTTCTTAAGCACTATAGACAAAACATCTTCTTATGCACTCTAGACGAAACATCTTCTTATGCACTGTAGACAAAACATCTTCTTAAGCACTGTAGACCAAACATCTTCTTAAGCACTTAGACCAAACATCTTCTTAAGCATTGTAGACAAAACATCTTCTTATGCACTGTAGACGAAACATCTTCTTAAGCACTGTAGACGAAACATCTTCTTAGGCACTGTAGACGAAACACCTTCTTATGCACTGTAGATAGAATTGTCTAGTCCAATTTTGACCCTCTGGATGATAGAATTTACCTTCAAAGTCTTTATGAGAGTTGTATATCTTTAAATCCTCTTTCAAACTATCTAAGAATGACCTTAATTTGACATCTCTAGAGGAAGTTATGTCAATTATAACGAAACAGGTTCAATATGATTGAGGACAAAACTTTGTTTGATTCCTTCGGCCATAACTTTGTTGTCTGACCTTCAAATGAGATGATTCTTGTTTTTAAATAAACTAGAAACATAGAGCTACAACTTATCTAAAAGAATGGAATTTTAATTCAGTCCTTAAGACTTTCAATTTCTGGATGGAATTTAGGTGCAGTATATTGTTTCAAGTAATAACAGTATGAAAATGTTTGGGCCCTAGCTTTCAGATTTCTGAACTAAATTGAATGATTTTAGTGTCATTAGAAACTTAAGACCAAGTGGGAACAAAATGAGGTCAAATTGAAATTTCATCTTGAGTTTTCCCACAAATATGTCCGAAAATAGGTAAAGTGAGTTCTTTTGAGGATTGGTTGGTGTGGGCACGCCATCTTTGTGGGATGCACGTCCAGATGTCACTTAGGACGTCAGACACATAACTTGCAAAGGCGGGGTCCCAACATTTATGGTATCAGAGCGTTAGGTTGAGGTCCAGGTGTAGGACCAAGTTTAGGAGTATTAGAAGCACGAAATGGGTAGGTTGAGATATGAAGTGTACATGCATTGTTTTAAATGAACTACTTGGATTGTTTTGAATTGTTTCACATGATTTGATATTGTTTTATATTATTTAAACTGTTTTGCATACTTTGAAAATTGTTTTACATGAACTAAAGGTTTTCGATTGTTTTATATTGAAGGAGTGATAATGCCACCTCGAAAGAGGACTCGGGGAGCTATGACTCGATCTCACTCTCGCTAAAGGAGCACGACTGAATCCTACGTCCTGCAAAATACTGGGACACATTCTGCTCCTAATTCGGAGGCACCTAGTGTACAGGACGAAGTGCCACCGCCTCCACCTCCTATGCCTCAAACAAACCCTCTTGATCCACAGTTTTTTCAAGCCTCCCAGGCTTTCAGTTATGCCATAGGCCAAGGGTCACAAGTGCCGGTTCCAGCTCCAGTAAAGAAGAGCGGGCAGTATGATAAGCTCTACAAGTATGAGGCTGTAGACTTTAATGGTACTACAAATCCGGAGGAGGCTGAAGCATGGTTGAAGAGAACCGAGAGAGTCGTGCTTCAGATGAAGTGCTCTGATGAAGAGAAGCTGGATTATGCAGTTAGCTTGCTGCAAAGGGACGCACTTCATTGGTGGAAATCAGTGCCTCACAGTTAGGTTATGCCTCTGGTGTTGTCATGGAGAGATTTTGTGAAAGTGTTCAGGAAGAAGTACCTTTCCAGGGTTTATGTACAAGAGAAGGCCAGGAAGTTTCTGAATCTTACACAGAGGGAGATGAGTATGAGTGAATATAAACTGAAGTTCACTCAGCTTTCTCGATATGTAGCCAACATTGTGGTGAATGAGGAAGACAAGTGCCGCAAGTTTGAAGGAGGTCTTCATCTAGGGATTAAGGAGAAAGTCTTGATCCATAATTTCTGTGACTACCAACAGTTAGTAGATGCTGCACTTCAGGATAAGAAGCTGGAGAATATCAAGTATGAGGTGAGCAGGAAGAGGAAGAACCGAGAGCAGTCTTCCAGGAGGGGGGTAAATGCTCCAATACCTGAAAGGGGTGTGAAGAGCTTCCGCACACAGATTGAGACAGGGAGTAGTGCCTCTGCTAAGAGCAAGCAAGCAAGCAAGGGCAGTGTCAGTGTAAGCCTCAACAGCAAGGTAGAGAGAAGCAGGAACATGAACTCCCAATGTGAGCATTGTGGGAAGTTGCACAGAGGAGAGTGCTTCAAGTTACTGAGAGCATGCTTTCGATGTGAAGAAAAGGGACATATGATCAGGGATTGTCCCTAAGTAACAAGATAGGAGAGGTCGCGGTTATAAGCCCCAAGGAGAGTTGAAACAGTGGTAACCTAGCTAGCCACTGAAGTGGTCAATTCTGGAGCTGCAAAGAAGGTTATTCCTCTAGGAAGGCCAAGGGGTCAGGCACAGGCAAGAGTGTTTGCCATGACAAGGGAGGAAGTAGCAGTCGCACCAAAGGTTATCATAGGTATGGCCTAGTTATTTGATTCAGCAGTTTATTTACTAATTGATTCTGGTTCCACGCATTCTTTTGTTTCTACAAGTATGATTCTGCATGGCGTTAATTTAGTGTTTTTGAATAGTCTTTTGTTTGTTAGTACACCTCTGGGGAGGAATGTAGTAATCAGCCAGGCATATAAAAGCTGTGAGCTCTTCATTGATAGTGCTAGACTGGTAGTGGATTTACTACCTCTAGACCTAAAAGGTTAGATGTTATACTTGGAACGGATGTTATGAAAAAATATCACGCAAAGTTGGATTGTGGCCTTAAGGAGGTGGAATTTGACTTGAGTAATGGTGAGAGGGTGATTTTTAGAGGGGACAAAAAAGTGCCATCACTAAGAATTATTTCTGCTTTATTAGCTGACAGGATGATGAAGAAGGGGTGTGAAGCCTTCTTGGCACACATTCTGGATTTCGATGAGGAGGAAGGGAGGTTAGAGGATTTTTTGGTTGTAAGGGAATTTCCTTATGTGTTCCCAGGGGATTTACCTGGTTTGCCATCGGTAAGGGAAATTGAATTTGCCATCGATTTGATTCCCAGAACCGCACCTATTTCTATACCACCATATAGAATGGCTCCAGCTGAGCTGAAGGAGCTTAAAGAACAGTTCGAGGAACTGTTAGACAAGGGGTATATAAGGCCAAGTTTGTCACCTTGGGGAGCGCCTGTTCTATTTTTCAAGAAGAAGGATAGAACATGGCAGATGTGTATTGATTACCTGAGACTCAACAAGGTGAGCACTAAAAATAAGTATCCTTTGCCACGAATAGATGATCTGTTTGACCAGCTGCAGGGAGCAAGGGTCTTTTCCAAGATTGATCTCAGATCAGGCTATCATCAGCTTAGAATTAGAGAATCTGATGTAAATAAGATAGCCTTCAGGACACGTTACATGCATTACGAGTTCCTAGTTATGCCTTTTGGTTTAACCAATGCTCCAGCTGCATTCATGGATCTTATGAATAGGGTCTTCAAGGAGTATCTAGATCAGTTTGTCATAATCTTTATAGATGACATTCTGGTGTACTCCAAGAATGAAGGAGAACATGAGGAACATCTCAAGATAGTATTGTAGACACTGAGGGAGAGGGATCTTTATGCCAAATTCAGCAAATGTGAATTTTGGCTCCATGAGGTGGTATTCCTTAGACATGTAATTTCTGAGAATGAGGTATATGTTGATCCAAAGAAAATTGAAGCAGTGATGAAGTGGCATGCACCCAAGATAGTGACGGAAGGAGGAGTTTTCTGGGTCTGGCAAGTTACTATAGGAGGTTTGTGGAAGGATTCTCTATGATTGCTGCTCCACTAACTAAGTTATTAAGGAAAAATCAAAAGTTTATTTGGAGTGATGAGTGCCAGAAAAGCTTCGAAGAGCTTAAGCACAGATTGACAAGTGCTCCAATTCTGACTTTGCCTATGGGAGATGAGGGTTATACGGTGTATAGTGATGCTTTAAGAAAGGGTTTGGGTTGTGTATTGATGCAAGGAGACAAGGTAATAGCATATGCCTCGTGGCAGCCAAAGCCTTATGAGTTAAATTATCCGACCCATGATGTGGAATTGGCAGTAGTGATTTTCGCTTTAAAGATTTGGAGACATTATCTGTATGGGGTTCAAACAAGGATCTTTATTGACCATAAAAGTCTCAAGTACTTAATGAGTCAGAAAGAGCTAAATTTGAGACATAGAAGGTGGATTGAGTTGCTTAAGGATTATAATTGTTGATTGAGTACCATCCAGGCAAGGAAAATGTCATGGCGGATGCCTTGAGTAGGAAATCATCAATAGCCCATGTTCAGATATTTTATCTGTCATTATTGGAAGAGATGGCTAAGCTTAGGATAAGTTTGAAGCAGGAGGAACCTGATTGTATTATTGTTACGTTCAGAGTGAGACCAATACTCAAAGACAAGGCTAGGGAGTTACAAGCACAGGATGCAGAATTAAGGAAGCTCTGAGAAGAAATTCAAAATGGCAAGAAGTCTGAAGTGATAGTGAGGGATGATGGACTCTTGACTGTAGGGAATAGGCTTTGTATGCCAAATGTCAAGAGGTGAAGGATGAGATACTGGATGAGGCACACAATGCGCCTTATGCCATGCACCCAGTTAGCACCAGGATGTACAGAGATTTGAAAGAGTATTTCTGGTGGAAAGGCATGAAGAAGGATGTAGCAGAATATGCAATTAAGTGTCTAGTGTGTTAGCAAGTCAAGGCAGAACACCAAGCACCTTCAGGCAAGTTAAGGCCATTGCTCATTCCTAAGTGGAAGTGGCAAAGGGTGACTATAGATTTTCTGATGGGTTTGCCCAAGACAAGTAGGAAGCATGATGCCATATGGGTTATTGTGGATCGTTTGACGAAGTCAACCTATTTTTTGGCAATTAAACAGACTAATTCTTTGCTTTTGCTAGCAAAGAAGTATATTAATGAGATAGTGAGATTATATGGAATTCCTGACTCTAAAGTTTTTGACAGAGATCCTCGGTTTACTTTAAGATTATAGGGAAGCTTATAAGAGGCTCTAGGAACCAAGTTGAGTTTTAGTACTGCTTTTCACCCTCAAACAGATGGTCAATCTGAGAGGACCATTCAGACCCTTGAGGGAATGCTCAGGGCATGTGTGATGGATTTCAAAGGAGCTTGGGATGAGCATTTGCCATTGGTCAAATTTGCTTACAATAATTCATACTGTTCAACCATTCAGATGGCTCCTTATGAAGCGCTGTATGGGAGGAGATGTAGAACTCCTATATGTTGGGATGAAGAAAGAGAAAGGAAGCTAATGGGACCAGAATTGGTTCAGATGACAATTGATAAGGTCAAGTTAGTTAAGCAAAGGCTTAAAACGGCTTAGGATAGAATGAAAAGCTATGTTGATGCACACTGAAAGGAAATGGAGTATAAAGTCAGTGAGAAGGTCTTCCTTAAGACATATCCTTAGAAAGGAGTCATGAGATTTGTCAAGAAGGGCAAGTTAAGCCCATGATATGTAGGTCCTTGTGAAATTCTTGAGAGGATTGGACCATTAGCCTATAGGTTGGCATTGCCACCAGAATTGTCACAGATTCATGGTGTCTTTCATGTTTCCATGTTGAGGAGATATAGATCAGATCCCTTTCACATCATTTAGTCCTCTGAGGTTCAGTTAAGAGATGATTTGAGTTATGAGGAAGTTCCAGTGGAGATCTTGGATACTAAGGAAAAGGTCCTCAGGAATAAGACAGTTCAACTAGTAAAAGTTCTATGGAGAAACCATTCTGTAGAAGAGGCCACGTGGGAGCCCTTGGAAGCTCTGAAGGAGAAGTACCCACATCTCTTCAATAACTTAGGTAAGAATTTCGAGGACGAAATTCTTTTAAGAAGGGGAGAAATGTTGGCCCTCGAAATTTTTCGTTGAATTAAGCATAATAGTTTATGGAATAAGCATAGAATTTTAAATTTTCACCTTAGAATGATTTTGGGGTCATGATAAAATTATTTTTAGAAGTTTAATTATTTATTACAATGTTAGTATGATTTTATTTCACTAGTTAGTGAAATTAGTACATTAAGAATGAATTGAGGGCATTTTTGGCATGTCACTTAAATAGAAAAGAGCATAAGCTTATGAGGAAGGGTAAGGTGGACTTTTCCCACTCATTAAGGGTAGAATGAGAAGAGGAAAATGTTGTCTTGTAAAGTAGAAGACCAAAAACGTGAATGAAGGAAAGAAGGAGAGAAAAATCGTAAAAGAGAGAAAGAAAGAAGAGAGGTTTCCGTGAAGTTGAGGAAGAGTAGAGTTTTAGGCTAGACTACATCTTTTCTTAGTCTTAAAGAGAGAGTTTGAGGTTATTCAAGAAGGGAAAAGGAAAGAAGAAGGAAAGAGCTTTCTTTTGAGCCAAAAATCTCATTATTTGGTGAAGATTCAAGGAAATCAAGAGAAGAGGACAGAGGATCAAGAAGAGAGACATCGTTGAGCAAGGATTAAGTAAGGATTTCAAGGTGGGTTACACTTTTGCTTTTCTAATTAAGTAATAAGCCCCTAATGTTTCCTTCAAACCAAGAAAGTTTTAAAATATAAATGTGCCATTAAGGCTATTTAAATGCTTTGATAATGTGCCACATGTTTGTATAGGAATTGTGTCATTGGTTTATGAAATGAATGATGAAAATGATTTTTTGAAACAATATTATGGTTATGAAATCAAATTTCGGAAAAATGTCATGAGGCCATATGTTTACAACTTATGAAATGCATGATTATGTGGGTTTGTGGTGGTCCCCCAAGTTAAGTCAAGTGCACTCTGACAAAAAGGCTTCTCTCGCCTACCCGCTAGTGGCATGAGACTCCTTTATGGACTCCCATAAGTTCACGGCTATGCAAGACCATTAAGTGAAATTGCGATAGTACGTTCTGCTGACGGCTACACAGGATCCTTAGGAAAAATGTGTAGTACTTTCTGTTTTGGATCCACCCAAACCATTTTGATGTGCTTTTGTGTTGACAAGTTTATTTGAATGCATGATTTGAATTGCTTATAAAGTGTTTGATGATTTGAGAATTGAGAAATATGTGTTTATAATTCAATGTAAACTACTTCAACGGTTTTGCTTGTTATTGGTTATAAACTTGTTACCCACGAGCTTTTAAGCTCACCCTTCCCCCCTTTTCGTCCCATCTTCAGGTGAAGAAAATGAGATCGAGTGAAAGAGAATCAAGGCATCACTTTAAATTTTTGCATCTTTGGTGTTTAAGCTAGATTTGTAATCACAAGGCCTTAGTTGCATTTTGAGCAAATTACTGTTCATGTATCTTTTTGTATTTTGGGCATTTTGAGATATTGACGTATTGTGGCTGAAAATACCCACTAAAGCTTCGTAAAAATTCTTATATTTTGATGTTAATGAAGTATGTTTGCATTTTGTCGATGGTATGTCAAATTTGTTCATTGTTTTTTTCAATTTTTTCATAAGGATGAGAATTGGTGTTCTGTCTTTGAGGGAAATAATGTATTGATCTAGGCTAAATTGGATGAATTTGTCTTCTTAGAAGTTGTAGTTTATCTTTCTAGCTTTCCAACTATATATAGTATAAAATTTTTGGACATCGGAGTCGAAAGTTAGGATCCTTATAAGTGGAGGTGCTCTGGAGAGTGTAGTTAGTGATTTAGAACTTTTGGGGATGTGAGGAAGATCCAGTAGAAAAACATCTTCTTATCCACTGTAGACAATCTTCTTACACACTGTAGATAAAACATCTTCTTATGCACTGTAGATTTGGAGACATTATCTGTATGGGGTTTAGACGAGGATCTTTACTAACCATAAAAGTCTCAAGTACTTACTGAGTCAGAAAGAGCTGAATTTGAGACAGAGAAGGTAGATTGAGTTGCTTGAGGATTATGATTTGTTGATTGAGTGCCATCCAGGCAAGGCAAATATCGTAGTGGATGCCTGTAGACAAAACATCTTCTACTTTTTGCTTCTTCTATATTTTGTTTCTTCTATCTTTTTGCTTCTTTTACTTTCTGCTTCTACTTTTTGCTTCTTTTACTTTCTGCTTCTTCTATTTTTTGCTTCTTTGATCTTTTTGCTTCTTCTATTTTCTGCTTCTTCTACTTTCTACTTCTTTTACTTTCTGCATCTTTTTTCTTTTTACTTCTTCTATCTTTTTGTCTCTTCTATCTTTTGCTTCTTTTATCTTTTTGAGGAATGGCTGGTGTGGGCACACCACCCTTGTGGGATGTTGGCTAATGAGGGTTAGTTGGAATAACCATGCAGGGTAACAAGCACAAGCACACGTTTTTATGACATCAGAGTTGGGCTCTGGAATCGGGGCCCAACAATTGATTTTGTAGATTGAGAGATTGCTTAATTATCTCCATTTAATTTGGCTAGGGACAATTAATTACACCTTGAGAGAGCTTAGTTAATACATTAGGACATCTTAGGTAAGACACAATTCAATTAACAAGATAGGAGGGAGATAAAATAGGGAAAAAAGTGATCGCTAATTGTTAAATCTAGAATTCCAAGTTTCTGCACTTTTGCTTATCATCTGTTCATTGTTAATTGTTCGATTTAATTAAAATTTTCAGTTTATTTACAATAAAAAATTGTGTCTTAAACAAAGAGCAACCTGAATTAAGTGGTATCTAAGCACAATCCTTGTGGAATCAATATCTGCTTTTTACTATAAGTCACGACTCGTATACTTTAAGTTTTGAGCGTAAAACTAATAGTCTATTTTTCAATCAACAATTGTGGGCCGATTAGAAAAGAAGTCGAAAATGTGTAAAAATATAAGCAAAGGTGTTACCGAGAAGAAAGAAAATTAAAAGTTGCTTGGTTCGTAGAAACGGGTTTTTTGTAAAAATATGAGAGTAAGGCTACGTACATCGATGACCCTCTTCAAACTTTTGCAAAATGAAAAGCCTCACGCACCGAATATATTAACTTTTTTACGTTTTAAATTTTAATAAAATAATTAATTATTA
>JAOTJB010018754.1:0-10972 GCA_027123815.1 Erythroxylum minutifolium
CTACAAGTAATATCCATTTTCTAATGAAAGCTAGACGGAAAACCCTCTTGTGGATGATATTGTGGGAGCAAGAAACCTATCACAAGGAATTTCTTTGCAACCTATGCTATGAAAGCAACGTACTGTCATACTTTGCTGTCAATTAACTTGCCTAAGCCTTATATGCACATGTTCATTTCCAATGGTGATGAACAACTCTTCTTGACATCATGCAAGAGAAGGGATAAAGAATATATTACCTGTAGATATTTATATTTCTTATGTCAAGCTGCCATTACTAATCTGTCCTCCGTCCATGCAGTAATCTCTAGGTCTTCATGAGGAAAACTATCCTTTGCAATCACAAGGTTGTTAAAATATTAACAAACCATAACAGAAAAAAACATAGTACATAACAAATTTAGGAAGAGGAACTTTAATTAATTTTGAAGAAAAACTCACGGTTATCTCTACAAAATAACAGCGGATACTTTAGATAGACAATTTCATATGATTTGTTGCAAATTTTTTGATCACTATCGCCGAATCTTAGTGAAACATAAGAATAAACACTCGATGGGCTGCATTTCCACATCCTTAAAATATAAGAATAAATAACAACCAATTCCTAAACTATAGGGATAAAAACAAAGCACAAAAAGAACAAGTCAAAAAACACATGTTTAATACTTGAATTAAACCAGCAATCCACCCCTTAATTCAAGGATGGATGTCCTCAACTCCCATCATGGCACAAAATTGATTAAACTTTGCTTATGGTAATGCTTTGGTTAGGATGTTTGCTGGCTGGTTATTAGTGTTGAGATACTGCATTTGAACAATTCCTTTAGCAACTAAATCACGGATGAAATGAAATTTGATCTCTACATGCTTTGTTCTCCCTTGCTGGATAGGAATTATGGAAAAAAGCAACTGTTGATATGTTGTTATAGGAAATAACAGTTGCCTCCTTCTACTCTTGCCTAAAATCTTTTATTATTCTTCTCAGCTATACCACTTGACAAGCTGTAGTTGCAGCAACTGAATACTCTACTTCAGTGCTTGAAAGTGCAATAGATTTTTGTTTTTTTAGAGGACAATGAAATTGCTCCAGAACTAAGATTAATCAAATAGCTTGTTGTGCTCTTCCTATCAGCTGCATTAGAAGCCCAATCACTGTCAGTAAAAGAGAAAAAAGTATTTGAATTTGATTTTGAATATTGGATGCCAAAGCTTGATGCTCCTTTAATGTATCGAAGAATCCTCTTGGATCTCAAAAGTGAATCTTGCTTGGATTATGCATGAAATGAGAACCAAGACCCGTTGAATAAACAATATCAGATTGTGTATGAGTAAGATACATAAGACTTCCTACAATGTTTCTGAACATTTTCTCATCAACCATTTTAGCCCCATCATTAAAACATAATTTCTCATTTGTGTTTAGTGGAGTCTAGACAGTCTTACATATCTCCATTCCAGCTCTTTTTAACAAATCCACTGCATATTTCTTTTGAAAAATGAAAATACCATGTGAAATCTTGAACAAATTCAATTCCTAAGAAATAATGCAATAAAACAAGGTCAAACATTCCAAAGATTTGCATCATGTACTCTTTAAACATGTTTATCATTTTTTATGAACTCCTAGTACAAATCATGTCATCCACGTATAAACAAACAGCCAAAATATCACTTTTATGGACTTTCACATAGAGTGTAAGTTCATTATGACTCTTTTGAAAACCATTTTCAGTAAAATAAGAGTCAATTTGTCCATAATAAGCCCTTGGAGCTTATTTGACCCCATAAAGTGCCTTAGGCAGTTTATACACTTTGTGCTCTTGATCTTTCACAATAAAACCTTTAGGTTGTTCAACAAGTACATCTTCTAACAACTCACCATTGAGAAATGCAGATTTTACATCCAGTTGAAAGACTTTCCAGCCATTATTAGCAGTCAAAGCCAAAAGGGTTCGAATAGTGGCAAACCTAGCAATAGGAGCATAAGTTTTAGTGAAGTCAGTACCTAG
Source organism: Erythroxylum minutifolium (assembly GCA_027123815.1). NCBI lineage: Eukaryota > Viridiplantae > Streptophyta > Magnoliopsida > Malpighiales > Erythroxylaceae > Erythroxylum > Erythroxylum minutifolium. The sequence goes on from JAOTJB010018754.1 coordinate 2,013, forward strand.
AATTTGAGTTATCCTTTAGCTACTAATCGTGCTTTATGCTTTTGTAAAGAGCCATCAGGATTGAGCTTGGATTTGTAAATCCATTTGGGAACGATTGCTTCTTTTCCTTCCCGCAGGTTTACTAACGTCAATTTTTGGTTCTTTTGAATTGCTTTGATCTCTTCTTCCATTGCTACACACCATTCTCTTTTCTTGATTGCATCTTCAAAGTTAATAGGTTCTGAACTAAAACCAACATATTGAAAAGATTCATAAATTTCAACAAAATTTCTCACCCTTCTAGGAGTTGATTCTGAAGAAGATTTTGAACAAGAAGCTTCCACATGGAAAACTGGCTCATAATCATTAATTTCAAGCATGTAGCTAAGCTTCTTATTCATATCTTTCCAATCCCAAGCATCACCTTTGTTAAAGATAACATCACGACTAATAATCAGCTTCTCAAAAAATGGATCAAACAACCTATAACATTTAGTTTCTTTGTTATAGCCAACAAAAATACATTTCCTACTCTTTTCATCCAGTTTTCTTTTTAATTCAGCATGTACAAATGCATATCCAATACAACCAAATGTTTTTAAGTGAATTACATTGGGTTTACAACCATGCCATGCTTCATAAGGAGTCATCCTTTAAATAGCTTGAGTTGGAAATCTGTTGAGAAGATAGACAGCCACCCTTACAGCTTCAACCCAAAATTTCTTAGGAAGGTTTTTCTCCCTTAACATGCTCCTAGCTGCTTCAACAGTTGTTCTATTTTTTCCCCTCCATAACACCATTTTGTTGTGGTGTACAACTGACTATATATTGTCTTTGGATGCCATGAAAGCTACAGAAAATTTCAAATTATGTGGAATTAAACTCACCACTATGGTCAGTCCACAATTTCAAAATAGGACAACCACTTTTTTCTCAGCCATAGCTTTAAATTCTTTAAAACATTAAAAAGAATCTGACTTCTCTCCTAAAAAATAAACCTAAGTCTTTATTGAAGAATCATCAATAAAGAGTAAAAATTACTTACAACCACTCAACGAAAGTGTTTTCATTAGTCCACAAATGTTTGCGTGTACCAATAATAAAGGTTTGGAAGCTCTCCATGAACTTTATTTAAGGAATTTGTCTCGATGATGCTTTAAAAAAATGCAGGCTTCACAAAGCTTTCTTTCTCCGGTAACGTTTGGAAGGCCATTTACTAGATATTTTTAGACAACAAGGTTAGTCCACCAAAGTTAAGATGATGAAACCTTTGGTGCCAAAGCAGAATATCATAACTACTGGTTGCTTCGAAAACACTAATAGGAATAGTAGCAAATACAAGTGGAAACAACTTATCCTCTCCCTTTTAAGTATAATAGAGTAATTGCATACTTTTCTTTTCATAAATCATACATTTATCATCATCAAAGACAACTAAATAGCCCATCTTCATTAACTGACCCACATTAATAAGATTTTGAGCCAAACCAGGAACATACATTACATCATGCAACAATTTCTTTCTAGATTTTGTCAAAACAATGGTACCCATACCACATACTTAAACCTGGTTGTTTTTACCCAATCTTACTTCATTCTTTATGGATTCATCAATCTTCATAAAGAATTTTTTATCACTAATCATATGGTTACTACAACCACTATCAAGATATCAAACATCACTAGTCATAACTTTGTGAGCAACTAAATAAGAAATGAATAATTTTTCCTCAGAAGCATCCTTTTCATTTTTTGAATTTGAACATTTAGCAGACTTTTATAACAATTCTTTTCAATATGCCCATATTTTTGGTAACAGTGACATTGGGTAGTATTTTTGTTTTAACCATGCTTCTCTTTATACCAATTATCTTTATCAACATGGCTTATTCTACCATAATATGAACAAGAAACAAAATCAAAATTGTTACCTCCACTAGAAGAATTTCTTTGTTGGCCATTATTTCTTCCTCTTCCTTTACCTTTTCCATGAAATGATCTACCATGATCACAACTAGAATTTTCACGACTTGCTGAATCATTGGAGATTTTCTTTAACTCAATCTTTGATTGAAAGGCTTGTTGAAGAGAAGTCTATCCTATTCATTCATTGCTCATATGCTTAAAGAGACCCAATTAACTCTTGTGTAGAGTATTTTAACATATTTTTGACTCTTTAATTGCTACAACAACATGGTCAAATTTAGAAGGAAGACTTCGCAACACCCTCTCAACAACCTTCTAGTATGTTAGTCGTACTCTAAATGCCCTAATTTGATTCACAATCAAAAGAACTCTTAAGAAGAATTCTTGAATGGATTTTGATGACTTCATCCACAAATTCTGAAACTCTCTACGCATAGTTTGCATCTTCACTATGACAACTTTGTCTGCACCTTGATATTCTTCTACAAGTAATTCCCAAGCCTTCTTTGATGTTATGGCTGTCATAACACGGGGAAAATGGCTTCATCTAATGCCTTAGCATCCTTCTTTTGCCTTTCTTTCAGCACATTTCGTTTAGCAGTGGTTAGCCTTGTACCTTCCTCCATATCTGTAAAATCACCAAGACCATTTTCAACTAAATCCCATAAATCATAAGATATAAATAAAATCCTCATATTTATACGCTAAAAATACTAATTGAGGCTAGTAAAAATAGGAAGGTTTTGAGATGAGTTTAGATTGACACTAGTAGAAGCCATTTTGTAAAAAGGCTCCGATACCAAACAGTTAAAATATTAACAAATCACAACAGAAAAAAAACATAGCACAGAAAAATTTTGAAAGAGGAACTTTTATTGATTTTGAAGAAAAACTCACTGACATCTTTACAAAATAACAACAGACACTTTAAATAGACAAACCCATATAGTTTGTTACAGAAGTTTTGATCACTACCATCGAATCTTAGCACGTGTTTAATACTTGAATTAACCTAACTAAGGCTTTGATATTGTCTAGCAATAAAAAGGCTGGAAACATAAAAGATGCTCAGGCATACTAATATATTCAGAACGGAGTCTTTCAATCTAGGAGCAACATAACTTTCACTTTATTTATTCCTAATCATCAGTATTTTAACCATCTGCAGACAATTAGGGATTTTATTTTTGAAGAGCCTGACTATGTGTTCTTTAAGAACACAATTAAGTGTGGAAAATATGGCATATATTCCATCTTAGATCACTACATATTGCTAGCAGTTTCATGGAGACTTTAAGATATACTTGTTAAAAATTAGTCGACAAAAGTCTTTGCGGAAAAATAAATAATTTTATTAAAGGATTCAATTTAGTAAAAATTTTCTTGTGATAAATCTGTTCTCTATGCCTTATTCGATGATGATGATGCATTATTAAGATTGTACATTATATGAGAAAAATAGAAACTGTTAAACCATTCCTACCATGCAAACTTTAAGCAACTATGAGCATATAGACAGATGTTGCATTCACTTGGGTTCTATTATAGTAATAAATCCAACTGTTAAAAACCTAGTTTTACAATAGATCTCCAGGATAATATAGTATAAAACCAAACATAAGTCCCTAGTTTGTTAGAAAATCCTTTCTAAATGTATGATACCTAATTTAGAAAACAAGTTAGTAATCCATGTTTTGCAAATTAAAAGCACAAAATCCATAATAAAAAGAGGAGGGTGGTTTCATATAATGAAGTATATGTTATAATTCTAAGTTTGTATAAGAGATTGATAATGTTTTTTTTTCATATATGTTCTTTAATCTGAATATAACAAAATAACTATCTAGTTACTTATTGCATATGTAGGGTGGAAGAATCAAGTGATGTCCATCAAATATGCACTAAAAATTAGGTTATCAATTGTGTCTAAATTGAAGAAAGTCAAATAATAATTTTTTATTGTATATCGAAAAGAACTTTCCTTTCTAACATTTTTATAATCCTTTGTTTATATATGAAATAGAAACTCAATAACAATTTAAAAGGTGACCAACTTGTGGCAATTACAATTTGTGTAATTTCAATTTGATAGGAACTAGTGCCTCGATTAATATTTGATCTTAACCTTGAAGAGTAGAATCTTAACTTCAAAACACTGAAGGAAATCTTTGCTCTGCAATAGTTCGAAGTATGTTTAGAAATTAAAAGAAATCTTTTGAAATTACGTATTAATATCTAAAACATGCTGACTAAGAGAAAAAGAGAAGACACCAACTTATCATTCAAACAACTATTTCCATCCTAAAAAAAAGCAAAACTATGTTTTGGTTCTAAAATTATTGTGCAAGCTATAAAAAAACATTGAGAGATTCCTTATAAAACGTGTAAAAAGAATTGAAATTTTTGTTATGCAACATGTAAAAGTAACTACCGCTGACACTAGCCAACTAAAGGAAGGTGCACAAGTGTCATAGCTCTTTCCTAGATTTAATAACAGAAAATAAAGGTATCATGTAATAATGGAAAAAATACACATACTTTGACAAACCAAAAAACAATCCATCTTCCTCCTTCTCATCATAATATACAAGGGAGCTTTCCCTATACATTACTCGATATGGAGAACGCACAATCTTCCCTGTAACCAGACAAATGTCCAAAACTCATAATGTAACTAGATGTTCAAATAGCTTTATTCTGGAAACTTATTAAGTTGATATTTACTCTCATTGATGGCAGTACAGGACACTGCTTTGAATTGTCAATACAACAACAACCATAAAGCTTTTACATGTCTATGATAGCTCCAAAAGTTTCCTTGGAGACCCATAGACACACCAAATAAAGGCACAATACGTCCAAGTTCTAGAACAGTCTGTAGTGATATTCCAAAATCTTGGGGTGCCCCTGAAAAAAGAAACAGATGCCATTTCCAATTCGTTTCTTGGTTCGGATTAACTTTGAAAATTCCTAGTGAACAAAGTACATTAACCGATACAAAACATTCACCCTACGTCAATAACATTACACCAACTTGGCCCTGGGGTTATTAGCACTCCTCTCAGATTTTTTTTGCTAGAAAAGAAAGGAGAAGTTACACAAGTACCCAACAAAAACATGCCACACATAACTGTATCAAGGCATAAAATACTAGATTACGGCATATAAACCGCAGAAGTTATGAACGCTTACTCTTTCAGCTCCTCAATAGTTAACTCATCATTCCAATAAACCTTAAAATAGCATCCAAACTCTTCCATATACCACATAAACATAAGAAATTAGAAATACGCTTTTGAAAATAGAGGAGAGAGTATAATCGCAGCAGGCACAACAATCATTTTAAAGCATTTGGAAAGTGTAAGTATTGAGAATATCATCCAAAGAAGAAAAATAGCTTGGAGAATTAGATGCCTTAGAGATGATAAAATGCAGTCTCAAGTAGACAATGCAATACAGTTCACTACAGCTTGATAAACAAACAAGGAGGAAGCTTTGAGTATGCATTTGGTTTCTTTAAACAGGAGGAGTTCATTCATAATTTTTAATGAAACATAATTAATCAGTGAGACATTTAGATGTTCAAAAGAATCTATAAATCCATTTCTAGGGCTTTGTGACTTGTAAAGACTATTATGTGACACTAATGTGAAAAGGCAGAAGGAATAAACATCACAAATAAGAAACAAAATACTTTTTAATCTTCCTATGCTGATGTTATAAGAAAAAATAGAGAATCATAATCGTACCAGCCTATGTTTAGATGAAAAATACCCAAATCAGTATATAATGAGGAAGCTTAAACTATCATATTCACTACATCCAAATAACTTATAAGATTGAAATTTCAATTTTGAGAGAAATACACTAGAATAAGGACCCAACTAGTGACATAAACCAAGAAAAGCTAAAAATTTAATATGATAAAAAAAACAGACAAAAAAGGAAAAAAGAAAAATAATAAAACAAACTAACCTGATAAAGATTGTAAGTAAAACTGTCATAATTGTCAATGAAAACTAAGGGTTTATTTTTAACTTGTGTATCATTGAATAACAGAGAATGCGAATTCAATTCGGTGACGACAACTGAACACTTTGCAAGAAAATTGTTGTCCCTCTTTACAGAAAAGCTCAAATATGATAATTAAACAACAAAATAAAGGATAGAAAAATAAATCACACATGTAGATAACATGTTTAATATTGAAAAAAGGGAAAAATGGTAAGAGAAAGAAAGTTAGCTAAGGGCAAAGAGATTGCAGAGAGGTGAGTTGAAGGTGGCTTAGGATAAGTTTTGAAGGAAAGTGAGGCTCTTGTTTGCAGCAAAAGAGTCGACTGAGATGGCAAGAAAGCTATTCTTTGGGATCTTCATCAAATTGTAAAAGTTCCATTATTTTCTTGCAAACAACATGCCATGAAAATACTAATTTGGCTATGCAACAGATAGGCTGAGCATTATACCATACCTATGAATCCACAAACAGGAAAAACAATAAGTGTAATGAAAAAACCGTAATCTTTGAGTAGAAACATCAAGCCATAAGGTTAACTTAAGACAAAAGTAAACTTGTTCTTTCCAGCTCCCTCTCAAACCTATTATAAAGAAAGCAAAATCCTTAAGAACATAAATTCATCAACCTAAGAAATAAACACAATTTTCTTTTTGTGGAGAAATTATTTAAAAATATATACCCTACAGAAAATAAGGGAGTCCATTTGAATCTTTATTTTAAAAGCTAAATTTTTAAGACAATACCATGAGTATAACATAATTTTAACTTGCTTTGTACTTCACATACATAATGAAAAATAAACCAGACATGAAGGTAAAACAGAATGATAAAAGGATGTAAGAAAATTTGGATTTATTACAAAAAACTACATGTCTAATTTTGAACCTTAGGAACTAAAAGATAATCTCAACAATATATCTTGAGAACTAGTTCATTTATGAACATTATCTAAGAAAAACTGAAAAAGCCTTAAGCTTTGAAGTTATGGAAATTAAAAAAGGAATAATAGCAAGTGGCTCGAATGTCATGTAAAAAGCGTACTTCTGAAAACATGAGTTCAAGCATTAACAAATGTTGGAAGGTGTGGTGAGAGCTTACCTCTCAAGCTTGATAAGTCCCATTCTCTTGCTTTCTCTACAAGTCTACCTTGTGCTCTAATGGCTTCAAGTAGCTCGAATTTGCCATTTCTCGATATTGTGAATAGTTACCAGAATTGCTCACTCTAATTCACACCCCCCAAATTTCAGGCCTTGTGAATGGTGGCTAAAAGAGATAAAAATATGAGGGAGAACTCAATGTTTTTGGGAGAGCCTTAAATGTATGAGGGAGGAGCTCTTGCATGCATTCTCTTTTTTGCAACTTATGTAGAGAAATAGAAAAAAGTTTAAATATTCCCACAAGTAAGGACTTACTTGTTAGCTTTATCTTTCTTGTAAGACCAAGCTTACTTGTCCACTTTAGTTTTCTTGTGCCAATGTGGACACATTATATTATTTTGCTACATCTCCCACTTGTACACATTGGCAACAACATATGTTCTATTGGCAACAAATGCTTGAGAAAGAACAACACATGCCTATTCGAAGCAACAAATGCTTTGTTCCTAACATTTGTACACATTAGTAACAACATATGTTTTATTGGCAACAAATGCTTGAAAAAGAACAACACATGCCTATTCGAAGCAACAAATGCTTTGTTCATAACAACTCCTGTTTTATTTCTCTACCTCAAAAGTTCATTTTCACTATCATACGAGAAAGGTACTAGCAAGGATCGTTACATTAAGTCACCATCAAACTAATGTAAAGTCACTAAATATCTCTTTATACCCCAAATCATTTCTAATCACACTAGATTTTGCATCTCTGATCCCTCTTTTTGCAAAAAACTATGTAAAATCCCATAATGTATTTGTACTCATGGTTACCATATAGACAACTAACGCCTATCGATAACTAATTTCTTTGTAACTGCTAGGGCATTAAGTCCCAAATAATTTGTGTGATATCAAAATTATTTTTCCTTAGACACTCATATCAATTCATGAAGTCTTGGCTACTCTCCTAGTCATACCCTGTTAGATCGCATCATTCCTAGGCCTTAAATAATATACTAAAACAACAACACCAATTCCCAACTTCATAACATAGGTCAAAGTTCCAAAGGGTTCATAGGTGGACTAGATGTCCACAGGGCTCACATAATGATGAAGAAGGGACTTATTCATCCTCCCTTATTCAGTCGTCTCAAGCATACACAGTATTAAGTGAATGCTATGGTGGAGTTCCCATTAAGGATTTATCACGCTCCAAATAACAACATACGGAACATAGCCCTGTCACTCTAGAAAGTGACCAACTTGAGCCACCATAGACTCTAATTCAGCTTCATACAGGCTACATAAATACACTTTCCATATTTAACTAAACAAGTCTCATCCTAACATTCAGCTAAGGTAACAAATAAAATCTTTAATCACGTCATAGTAATTAAGGAGATTGCCTATCATTTTGTACCTTGCAATACTTTGTCTCATCTCTCTCATTATTATAGCATTGGGGCGATGATCTCATGTAAGAGAGTAACATCAAGCTTGGTGACAATTTTTAGATATGTGCCATTTTTAATTAAACCTTAATTTACTATGCAAATTCATACAAGATTATAATGAAAAACATATTTTATTAATGCATAAGTAAATGTACAAATACATCAAATCCTCAACAAACCTAAACCCTTAATGTGCTTTTGAAAAGCATTTATGGCAATGGGTTTAGTAAAAGGATCAACCATCATATCTCTTGTAAAGACATGCTTTAGGACCATATATCCTTATGCAATGATAACAGAGATGAAGTGGTAGCGAGTATCTATATGCTTTGTCTTTGTATAATACTTTGGGTCCTTTGCATAGATAATTATAACTCCATAGGCAATTGTAGTTGTGTTATCACAATAGATAATTATGGCCTCACAAAGATGCCTAGTAATGATGAGACTCTTAAAAACTCTACTTAACCATATCGCCTCTTGCACT
>JAOTJB010018824.1:0-10969 GCA_027123815.1 Erythroxylum minutifolium
ATGTTGAATGCTGGACTAAGGTTCGATGATAAAGGTGATCTGAATGTGAATATGCATATGAATGAAAAAGTGATTCTCAACTTAAATGTTGAATGCCGGACTAAAGTCCGATGACATGTAAAGTAAAAGAAAGTGACTATTTGATCATATGTGACCTATGCATTTCATTTCGTGAATACATGTAAGATAAAGACAGTTGTGCCCGGAGTCTCTAGTGAAAAAGAGCTCAAAGTTTAAAATACAAAAAGAGCCTTAGGCTCAATTGTGAATGTACCCGGTATCCACTAAGGGATATGGGACATTATCAAATTCAGCTCGGTAGCCACGAGGTATATGGGCCAGCTCGATATCCACAAAGGATATGGGCTAATAAAAAAGGCACTCAGTCACAACAATAATAATTGAAAGTGAGTCTTATAAGCATTGTATAAGCATTTGAAAGTATGATTTAAATATTTGATTGATTTCTGAACAGGATACGTTTTTGATTTAAATATTTGACTGATTTTTGAACAGGATACGTTTTAATGTGAAATGTGAATGAAAGATCAAGTGATATGTGATGCAATATGATTATTAAAAAAACGATGTAAATTATATGAAAATAAGTGAACTGTATGTGTTATGTGATTGAGTGAGCCATCCAGGATGGTCACTCATTAAGTTCGCAAAACTCACACAAAATTTGCAATATTTTTCAAGCTCAGAAGAGACACCCAGTTAAATCAACTAGAGTCTAACCGCTACTTTTGAGTAAGAAATAGAGGTTGGGATCAATTCGAGTCTGCATTTGTACCTTTTTATTTTTGTATCAATTTGTATATTCCACGATTTTTGTACAATGTGTATTTGAACATTATGTTTATACTAATTTTCCAAATGGGAAATGTTTTGAAATTGGAAACGGTTTGCAAATGAAATTGATTAAAGCGTTTTAGTAATTGTGATTTCGAGTTTATGAAATAAACGTTTGGGCCTGAAATTGATTATTTTTTTTCATACGTTAGTGAAAAAAAGGGGTATCGAGTTTCGAGCGTTTGACTAATTGATTGTTTTAGCATGCCACCCTTGCGGGATACACATTCAGATATCACTTGGGATGTTTGGTATGTGTATTGCGAGAGTGAGGTGTTACATCTTTTCGTCAGTAAGTTGTTAAAAATTTACTGACGGTTATTCTGTCTGTGATTACCGATGGCAGTAAATTTACCAACAGTTTACATTTTCTCATCAGTAAATGTATCGATGGGAAATTATTTTTCGTCAGTATTTATTAGCTACGGCCATTTCTACGATGCCTATGTCCGATGGTAAAGTCCATCATTAATATTACATACAGACAGAAAGTGAATGTTTTCTGTCAATAATTTCTGTCGCAAAACGACGTTTTTCTTATAGTGAAGGCTGAAGATAATCAATTAGCTTGCTATTGTGTGCATTGAATTCATTCAAACTGCTTTCAATTCCTAGCATTAACATAAACAAGACCTTTATGATTGTCTCTATAGAAGTAAAAGATAAAGCTCTTTGGTTATCCTTGATTTTCAGCCTACAAATTAAGGACCGTCCTTTTAATTACCTAGGAATACGAATTACCACTAAATAGTTAAGCTTTAATAGCTATACTCCTCTCTTGGATAAGATTCAGGAATGTACCAATTGTTGGTGTAATAAAATTCTTTCATTTTTAGATGGAGTTTAGCTGATAAAAATTAATCATTAATTCATTACGTACTTGCTAGTTAACTCACATTCTTTTATCTAAAGGAGTAATCAATACTATGGAGAAGTGGCAAAGAGGTTTCCTTGGTCTAGGGAGTTGAACAGAAAAGGATTTGCTAAGATAAAATAGTTTGAGATATGTAAACTATGATAATAAGTGGACAAGGCATAATTCCCATAACCCTGTTAAATAAAACTCTAATGGCTAATACACTATAGATGCTATAGTGTTTAATATATGCATAGATATTTCCTAAAAGGGATATGTTTATAGGAAATTAATGTCAAAGCTAATCATTAATGGTTTATGAACCAACTACTAAAAATCGTAGACTTGATATCCACAAATATAGCTTGAAAAATTGGTAATGAAGAGAAAGATTTCTTGTGTTATGACAATTGGAGAAAATTAGACCCCTTACCCAAAACAGACTTCTATTAAGCTTGGCAACACCTATACCCTGATCACATAAAAGATAAGATAATCATAGATGGAAATGATTGGGCTTTAAATGTTAATACACGCAAGAGTTGCATCTTAGACTATAACCTGAGACAAGATAATATCGATTCTTTTATTTGGCTAAACAATCATGTAAAGAAATTTTCAAAAACTATTTTCTTTGATCACAAAAAAGTTAAGATGATTATAGCTAGGAATGAGTGGGCTTCAAATGCTAGTATGCTTGAAAGCTATAACTTGAGACAAGATAATGATGATTCTCATATGTGGCTAAAACACCATACAAGGAAATTTTCAAATACTTCTTAAAGAAGATATTTAATTCCATAGATGCAAAAGGTTGATTGGTATGATATGGTTTAGTGCAATAAATTTTACTTTATGCTATGGACCATTTTTAAGCAAAGTCTTAGGACCTTAGACAATCTTAAATTCATTAAAGCCTCCCAACCATATTGGTTGTAAAGAAAAGCATGAATCCTAAGCTCATATATTTTTCAAATATGAATTTTCCTTTTATATTTGGAGACACATTAAAGATCTATAAAAATTATCCATCAATAGCCTTAATAACCAAGAGATCTTTAAAGGTTTATAATATAAAAGAGGCACTATAAAGAGTGATAAGATGATCTGTATAATAGGATATGGGAGCATTATGTACTCTATCTGGTATCAAAGGAACTCTAGATGTTTTCAAGCAAAGTAAAGGTCCAGAAACCAAGTAAATTGTGAAGTAATATTAGGGATTATAGATCAATTACTAGTAAACCAACTCCATGAAAATTTTAGTCCAGATTCGTCATTAACTTGGTCTCTACAGTAGGTGGTTTATTAATGTTTATATGATGTATTTTCAATCCTTGACTAAAATAAAGGTTAGGATGAGCTGATGAAAGGCCTCATGTTAGAGCTTGACTATAAGTGTAGCTATTTAGTACTTTAATTCTTTTAGAATTAACTATTTGGCTTCCAAAAGGAAAAAAACAAATGCGAGTTGTAAAGGTTTTATATTATTTATAATATAATTCTTTTCATTTTTTATAAATATTTACTACTCATTTTACTAGGTCAATAAACAATGATACAAAATAATTTCTTCATGGTCTAGAATTATGTGTCACAAAATTTTATGTTAAAATATCAAAAATATAAATTTGCACCTTATTATAAAATAAGAAATTATTGATGTAAAATTAGAAGCATATAAATAATCTTAGAATCTAACATCTTTATAAACAAATGTCATTCAACGATACAACCAAGATATATTTTATATAAATATTCCTTAACACCTTAGTTAATGGACTACATTATACCGTAATTAATAATATGGTCAATAGAAACTTCGTTTATAGACTTCCTCCTTAATGTCAAAAATAGCTTAATTGCATATATTTGGAACCTTTAGAACATTTGTGTTCTTAGAGGGAAAAAATGTGGGATTATCACAATAAATATTTAGCATCATGGTAATGGTGCAACAATTCCAAGTTCTGAAATAAAAGTTCTACAACTACAAAGCATGAATTATGGTCTCAAAACATGTCATAAGCTTTGCTTCCATAGTGGATGAACCAATGGTAAACCAGTTGACACTATTCTATGACATTGCTCCATTTACTAAAAGAAACATATAAGAAAATATGGATTTTTTACTATCAAGACATCTAATAAAATTTCAATATATGAGCATGTAGTTCTTCATTCTTTATATGTATCTCATTACTTCCTTTACAACTTTCTAGAGAATATTTCTACAATTACATTGATTTTGCCTAACATTCTAACTGTGAAACTAATATCCAATCGCATAAGAGTTTATGGATACATCAATTGCCTATAATAAAAACACAAGGAACTGATTCCATCACTTTCATTCTACATTATTTTTGGTCATGGCATAAGACTAAATTTGTCCCTTTTCTAAGTAAGAAGAATTCCTAATGGGCATTTATCTATACTAAATCTCTCTAATATTCTTTTAGTAAAACCTTTTTGAGATATCCCCATCAATTCTTATAATTTGTCATGAAAAATTTCAATTCCTATCACAAAAGATACGTCTCCCATATCACATAGAGAGAAAATCTTTTGCTGCATATAACATGTCTAAATCATTAGCAACTAGTAAGGTGATATCAATATATAGAACTAATAAAAAAATTATTCTAACTGATCTTTGAGTATATACATTAATCTATAGTGTTTTCCTAAAAACTAAAAGATATTACAGTATCATTGAACTTAAGATACCATTGTCTTGAAACTTATTTAAGTCCATATATTAACTTTTAAAGTTTACATACCATTTGATATTTTGTTAAGAAATCTTTAGGTTAGTCCATAAATACTCCTCTTTAAGATCCTTATTAAATAAGACTATTTTCACATACATTTGGTATAATTATTGAACTATTAAAGCTATTATAATACTTAATTGGTCTTTCTTTGAGATAGGTGAAAATGTGTCTTTATAATTTACTCCTAATTTTTGAGTGCTTATAGTGTTCAAAATTTCCATTTAAGTTACATTTGGTTTTTTAAAAAACTTATTTACACTCATCTCAGTTAGAATCGTCTAGCAATTTAATGATATCCTAAACTTTATTATCTTCCATGGATTTTAATTTGTCTTTCATTGAATCAATCCATTTTTCAAACTTTGCATGTTTTATTGCTTGGGAAAGTGAATTCAATCTTTATTGATTCTAATATCAATATACAAATCTTGTAAATAAACCATATAATTATTCAAAATACATGTTTTTCTTTCTTTTTAAAGGCATTATTTCTTGTTGTTCATATACAATAGGTGGTTGTGAGTTAGTCCCTTACGAGTATGTTCATTCATTCATTTATTGTTCAATATTGTCCAAATTTTTATTAATTACTATTACAATATTTGGAACAGTTATAAATGAATAAGCCTTTATTGTTAAAGGAACATTTACCTTTGCTTACTCGATATCTATATTTTTTCATTCATCACTCCCACTAACTTAATTATTCTTAATGAATCAAGAAGTTCTAGTTTCCATAATTCTAAGACTATTATTTGGACAATAAACCCTAATTCCTTTACATTTCTTTAGGTAACTTATAAAACATCTACTAATCATTCGATAATCTAATTTCCTTTTAGTAGATTATATATCATTGCCTCTACTGGGTAAATCCAAATATGTAAATGTCTTAAAATAAGTCTCCTTCCATTTCATAGTTTAAAAGAAGTTTCTAAAAATGCTTTACTAAGGACCTTATTCAACAAATACATAAGAGCTTTAAAGTTATATGTAAAAAAATAAGTAGAGAGGAGTTACTCATCATACTCCTAAATATATCAATCAATGTCTTATTATACCTTTTTGCCATACCATCTTGTTAAGGTATGCTTAGCATAGTAAATTATGTATATATGCTAAATCGTTTAAGGAACATTACAAATGAACGTGGACATTATCCTGACTCATCATATTTCACATAATATTCACCCCTTCTTATGATTTTCATCTTTTTGTCTAATTGCCTTTCAACCTTAATTATGTATACTTGAAGGACATTCACTCATTGAGATTTTTCCTTAAGCAAATATATATAACTACATCATAAGAAGTAATCTATAAAGGTAATGAAATATCTATCACTATTAAAATTTAGAGCATCAAAAGGTCAGTAAACATCGGTTTGTATAATTTTAAGAAGCTAAGTTCTTTTTATGGCTTCTTTATTATTATGTTTATTTTGCTTTACCCTAATGTGATCCACATACATACTTAAATTAGTAAAATCTAGATTTTAAAGAATCTCATTCTTTACTAATTTTTCTATCCATTCTAGATTTTAAAGAATCTCATTCTTTACTAGTTTTTCTATCCATTCTTTAGATATATGACCCAAACTTCTATACCACAAGTAAGCAGATTTATCGTCTAATGCAGTACATCTAATTCCACCATTACTATGAACAATAAGCAAAGATTTATCAAATTTATTATCAAGTTTCAATTTATAAAAACCATCACTAAGAAATACATAATTAATAAATAAATTATTCTTAGATAAATTGAAATAAACATGCCTAAGAACTCCTTTAGACCTAATAAAATAGGTTTTAAATCATAAATTAGGTTCCTAGAAATTAAAGGTACATAAAGAATCTCTAAAAGATCTATTTCATAACCAGAACTTAGGATTAAATGATAAGTCCCTATGCCTTCAATTGGAGTCTTCATATGTTTTCTAAGAAAGTAGGAAATTCTCATTTGGTTTTATGGGTTGGATTGTAGGAAATCTATGTGTCGTAATATAAACATAAGTAGTGTCACTAATATTAAGTCATCTAGAATTAAGAGGAACTTCATATAAGTTTGATTCAAAACATACATAAACATAGTATTTAACTTTCTTTTTAGATAAAGCCTTACACTTTTAGCAATCTTTCTGTTAGTGTCCATCTTTCTAATATAATTTATATTTATTTGCCTTTTGTTCCTTTTGATTTGGTTATATAGCATTTGCATGCAACTTCTTCTTAAACTTTTTGGCCTTTGCTTTTAGTCATTTACTAACTTCTTAATGCACTAGATTCATCGAATGAATCTTTATTTCTTTAGTATTACTTCTTTTTGAGTAAAGTTACTAAAAAATTAACTAACATTCTACTTTACTTTAAAATGTTGTCGCTAATTCAAAGTCTATACTTAAGAGGTAGTGAGTTCAAAATAAATTATACCATAAAAGGGTCATCTATTATCATTCCTAGTGTTTTTAACCTTTGTACAATATTAATCATCTCCATAATAAGGTCTTGCATACTCTATAACTCAGTATACTTCACGACCATAAGTTTTTCCATAAGGGTAGTAATAAGAAACTTGTCTACAAAACGAAAATATTCTTCCAAAAACTAAGTATTCTCTTGCATTTTTAATTTCTAGAATAGTGGTCTTAATTTTGTTGAAATTAGTCATCTGCATAAACATCATGCTCCATTTATTATAATGCTCCTATGCCTTATTGTATAAACTCTCTCTCTTACTACTCGTATTCATAAGAGCAAGAGGTTTACTGTTTAATAGTGCCAAGTTAATTTATAAATCAACTAAGTGAAAATTAACTTGCTCACTAATAGCTTACAAATGAAAAGAAACAATTGCAAATTTGTTATATATATATATATTGATTTGTGTATATATGTATATATATATATACACAATTTCATTTGTGGATTCAAAATAAACAATTAAAGTATACCATAGTTCCTTTTTACGTGGATACTACAATGCACTATCATTGTTTAAATGCTAATAACAATCAATTATAATTAAATAAAATTCCTAATCAAACACATGTTTTCTTTATATATAAAAATATATTTACTAAAAATATTGATTTACTCATATTGTGCTTACTCTCTCTTTCAATAATTTAACTCACTTTTAGGTAAATCACAAGTCTGTAGAATAGTAAATAATAATCTATCACTTGTTGTAAGCATAGGAATTTTAAATAATATGGATAATTGGTCTTTTTATTTATTTATGCATGTCATCATCATGGTTTGTTCACTTTAATGAATAAAGAAGGATAAATATGCAATTATGCATAAATAATAAATCTTGTGTTAATATTATGCATTTATGAACAATCATCTGAAAACTTGATAAATGAAATTAAAAATACTCTTCTTGAAGGTCATTTTTTTTAGAAATTAAAGAAATTGAACTCTAAAATAGGAGTTCAACAAAGCCTTACAAGGAAGTGAATACACAACAACAACTTAGCTTTAGGGAGCTAGTTCATATCATCAAGGTTTCACACATAATAGATCACTTTATGACTCTAAAATAGAAAATAAAACCATACTTTGTTTTCCTATCTAACCATAAGAGTTCCCAGATTTGGTAGTATTTTTAGAATAAATTCTAAGTTATTTCCTTAGTTTGTGTTAATTAAGTAGTAGTTTGACCTTAATCCTAAAGGTCAAACTTCTTATCATATAAATTATTAAATTACTAAAAAATTTTCTTTAACAACTAAAGCCACATTTAAAAGGAGAACAATATAATTAGGCTACAAATACATTAACTATAAATGAAATTTCACCCAAAATTCTCAAGAATAGATTAAAAATTTATATTACCTATAGGCTTATGAAATTCTAAGTGAAATATTAGTAATAAGAAAAATTTTAATTCATTATGAGTGGTAAAATTGTAAATTTATAGGCAAACGGAAAACTTTAAATACTAATAAGTGAAAATTGTTAATATTTAGCACTGGTAAAGTTATAAAATTTAGTAGCGATAGGATTGTAAAACGCAGTAGTTTCAGAATTGTAAAACTTAAAAGGAATAGAATTATGAATATGTAGGTTAGGCCAAAATTGTAATTATTCAAATAGGGGCATAACTATAATTTTATAAGTCATCTTTAACCAGCAAATGGGTCATACAAACCATCTTCAACCTATGACTTAAACTGCTAAGATCTTGATTGCTAGTAACTAGGTTTTGATGATTTTAAAGTGGTTTTCCTCATCTTCTAAATATTGAAATATTTATTTCACCAATTTGAATAAAAATTGTGCAGAAAAGATAGAAAAATAATAAATATTAACTTATAATGAAGGTTCATAAAACCAAGATCTTTTAACCATTTTTATTTAAAATGCTTGCACCAAGCACATATAAATACACATACATAAACAAAATGATTTTCCTGTTATAAAAAAGTATATATGTATTATTCAAAATTTTAGTTAGTTGTGGAGGATAATGAGGTCTTAAATAATAAGAAAATCTTCATAAACATTAACGGAGAAATTATATATTCTAAAATAAACTACTTTGATACCATATATAAGAATTAGTTTTATACTAATAAAGAATTAGTTACACGATCTTGAACACATTATTCTCACAATATAAAACATGTAAAATATATATAAAAAGAATTTAATAAAATTAACATGTCACTAACACTTCAAATTAAATTAAACTCTCTCCTTTAATCCTTTCTTACTTATGGATGCCTTTTGATGTATTCTTATGTATATGTTACCTATAAACCCTAATAGATAAGGAAAGGACCAATTCATTTTTTTATAATTAATCTAGTATAACCATCATATATCACAGTGAATAATTAAGATTATTTAGCTACTTAATAATTATAGTAGGTTTAAACATAAATAATTAGTTAGTATAATATTAGGCTATATTGTAAAAAGAATACCATGCTTAAATATATGATGATAGATGCATAATTAACCATATTTATACCCTATATTTGATGTATTTTTACTTGATATTTTATGCTTTTATTGTATATTTGGTACTTAATTCGCTACAAGTATGTTTATAGGTTATAATTGCCTTCACGGACTTAAAGGAAAAGAATCCGAATGAAAATGTGGCATAAAAGAAAGTTTTTAAGCACAAAAGGTATACACAATTGTGCATCATCCCTTGTACTTCTCTTAAGCCATGCATATTCATAAATTTTGGAGATTTTAGGTTATGCACAGTTTGATGCACAACCATGTATCAACCCGTGCATCTCCTAGAACCTTAAAATTCACTATAAATAGACTTGTTTGTAGGCAAAAAGGGATAGCAGACATTAGGAGGTGATTATAGAGCCAGAGATCATTCAGAAAGGGCAATTTTGAGTCAAAGAAGTGGAAAATGTGAAGAAATCATCAAATGATCCATGAGAATACAAGATCAAAGCTCTCCCTTACAAGAATATTTGATACAAGACAAATAGGAAGATTTAGAATTACGAACCCATTGTTTTCAATTGGTCTTTTTGTGTTTATGAGATTTCATTTTCTATCATATGTAACTAAATTCTTTTAGTGTCTAGGCTAGATGAAACCTAGTTTTGTGTAATAAACTATTTTGATTCTTTTATTTATCCAATTGGTTGGATTGATATATTATGATTCAATTACATGTTTAATTTATGTTTTAATAGATCTGGAATATTAGATCATAAACTGATTTCATAACATAGAGATTGAGAAATCTTTGTTTGAATAGATCTATCGTAACTGAAAGGAGTTGATTGCAACCCTAGAGATAGGATGACATAAATCCTTTGAATTAGGGTCAAACCTAATAGTAGTATTTATAAATCGGTAAAGCAATCCTATAAACTTTAACCTCAGTAATTTGGTTGAAAACCTTATCAAACTCGAGAAAGCTATTAGCATAACATAGGAATCTCCATGGTCTAATAAATCAATAAAACAATTGCATGGTAAAAGATCAATCAATTAAGTGTAATTAGGGGGATTCGAAACCTAAACACTAATTCTCAATATTGATAGTTTTCTTAGTAATTTCTTAATTCTTTGTTCAATCTTACTACCTAATTTATTTTATTTTCTGAAGTTTTCTTTTCATTAACCAAAAATCAAATCAAATTCATGTACTAGATAATAGGATAATGGTAACTACTAGTATTCATCGTCTTCAAAGGATTGACCCGTACTTACCAATACTAGCTACATCTACATCGTGAACTTACAATAATTCATAATTAATATACAAAGAAAAAATTAATCAAGTTTTTGGCTCCGTTATTGTGGACTTTGATATTAGGAAAACCTTAGTTTTATTAATCTAGTCATTACTTTGTTTTCTTTTATTTGCTTTTATTTTATTTTTATTTTACATCAGTTTATTTTCTTAATTAGTTTAGTTTATTTCTTTAGTTTTATAATTAGACTCCTAGTCAGTTTATGACCTGGAATACATCTGAGAACTTATTAGA
>JAOTJB010018834.1:0-10968 GCA_027123815.1 Erythroxylum minutifolium
GAATAATGTTTAAAATAAAAGTGTCAAATTAATAAGAATTCGATATGCAATAACATGAAAATATAACTAAAGCGACATAATCTAATCCGACTTCCTTATATCTGTCATCTTCATAAAAAATCCCTACAAATGGAGAATAATGTAAAACCTTTATAGCTTTTCCGTATTGCACATCATCAACACCAGATTCATCCAAGGAAGTCATACATTCTATCATTATGCTAGACTCTTAATATCTATGCTCTGCTGTGGATGATGTTTGACTCAGTTTTTTCTCAAGTAAATCATTCTTCCTTTTTGATTGTTCACCAAGTATAAGCAAGACCTCTTCTACAATGTTAGAATGTGTCTTCTTATTCTTAGGAGATTTCTTTCTCTTAGATGTAGAAATTAGATCTTGATATTCTTTTTCATTATATTAGTAATCTTCATCAACATCATTTCCATATTCCTCTTTTATACTATCGATGGAGATTTAGTTGATAGATGTGTATGCACACCAGTTGCAATAGTATCTCCAAAAATATGACACAAGTCTGAAAATTCCTTACATCCTTTTTTCTTGAATCTGTGAGTCATTTTATGCACCTATAATGATGAAAAAGGAATATGTGAATAAATATTATATAATATGATATATTAATAAAATAAAGACATATTTTTACCTTAAATAGATTTTCCCATCATTCATTTATAACATTAACTTTACCAGTAAAGGAGTTGTAACCGATTCCTATTTCTTTGAATAAGTTCTTGAAAATTTTCAATCTAGCCCTTAATCCATTATATTTATTCTTCAATTGAATATCAGTATACTTCTTATTAAATTTTCTTTGAAGCCCTGCCTTAATATTCTTTTAACTAGATTTAGAAAAGGTAGTAGCAGTTCGATTTCACTTCTTCATTTCTTCAACCATAAAGGAGATTAAATACATCCTTATGGCATCATTCCATACTCCATCTTTTTCATTTATTTCCACACAATCATTGGAATTATTCATATTGTTCAAACCTTTTGTCACTAAATGTAATCACATATAAGCGATATCAATTACAACAATTTCTACAAAGTATTAAATGCTAAATATGGTTCAAAATAAACATGAGACCAATACAACAATTTATGCAAAATATAAAATGCTAAATATAGTTCAAAATAAAAACAACAAAATCTACAAAGTTACAAATGAAAACAAAAGGATTGTTGGTAGACAAAAAAAGTTCAGTTAAACTAACCTTTCAACATAATTGGATGACCCCTACAGTGATGATGTTCTTCAGAGAGACATGTAAATGAAACTGAGAGATAACTTGAATGGGTTTGATGGTGGTAAGGAATATCCTTCAAATGAAGTTAATCATCAAAATTTAGGAAGTGGCTTATATGAAGTTGCAACTGATGAATTTACAATGAATACATGAAAGAAGCTTTCTAGGAACCAAATTCAACAACTTATAGCTTTAGGATGAAAGTGGGCCATACATTGCCAGAGATGATCAAGACTTTTAGTAATAAGGTCCTCTCTGAAGAAAGGATGTCAAGTTCAAAAGCAAAAGTCATACTAAGGTCTACTAAAAACAGGAGAGGTAGTTATTATGATAATGACATGTGGGGTTTGACGACGAGCAAAGTAAATCAACTAAGGAAATTATCCTGGTTAAATCTGTCAAAGCACGAGGATCTGTCAAAGCACGAGGAGGGATATCGTTATATCCCTCAGCTAGGTGATGAAGTTGTATATTTGAGACAGGTATCACATCTTTTTCTTTCTAGTTTTCCTTATATGAATGCAGCTTCAATTATAATTCACTCTAAATCTGAATTTAGAAAGAAACTAGCCAAGTAAAAAAGAAACATCTGACAACTTAAAGAGTATAAAAACAAAAAATAGTAGTAATATCCACAGGGTATACTTTAGTAAATGATTATATAACTAAAGAACTCGTAAGAGTGCAATAGAAATGTGAGTCTATGACATTTAAGCTGAGGTTCTATATGTTGACAACTTAAAAGTGAGAAAAATTCTTCATGCATTATATTTGGCATTGAATTATATCATTTACAAGGGACCCTTTTTGATAGTAGACATTAAAGAAGATGCAAGCATGTTATATGCTAATTGTAATCATTGAGCCAATGTTACGTGGTATCTAATCTGTCAAACAAATTGTAAACAATATTCTTTTCAATTATATCGTTTGATGCTCATTACAAACATCTTGTGGGCTAAAATGGAATCTCAGCTCCAAGCTTTAAGGAATAATAAAAGTGACTATTAAGGGCATCTTCCACGATTGAAAGAAAACAAAATTAAACGTAGCTATAGAAGATATAACTATAAGCTTTGTATGACAACATATATTAATCAACAGTAGTAATACCTTCTTTACATGGCGAAATGGTTTCCTTGCTAACCTGTTTTTCTACTAATAAGTAAGTATATATATCATGTTGCGGTTATATGATGCTGCTATGAGTAGAAACTGAACAAAGGGTGTGAATGCCTAGTGTGAGGATAAAAGCCCAAATTGCGGCTTAACTTTTTTTAGTTTTATCAGTTTGGGACTAAACTTGTAACTTGCTCATAGAAGATCTAAAATTTCACGAGTATGCTCAATTTAAGACTTTTTAAGACAGAAATTAGGGCGTGTTTTACACACGTCATTATATGTAAGCCATAACCCTAATCGCCAAAGTAATTACAAGAAACAAAGATTATAACAATGTTAGTTTCTCTCATCATCGACGACTTGCCCATCGATGAGGCATCATAACCTTAATAAGTCACCTGATTTTCTCTATTAAAAAAATGTGCGCTAATCTAAGTCCGATAGGAATAGTTGGGAAAGACCAAAATCCCAGATCTTTGTCCCCAATGGGACTGAAAGAATCATAAGTCATAGAGAACAATCCAAAATTTGTCTTAACAATATCTGGCATTCCTAAGAACCTCAAATTGAATACAACCCTCTTTTTCTCCTCTTCATCAGTAACAGAAAATGCATCTGAGAGCTGAGTCAAGTTAAAGGGGGAACTATTGTGACTCTAATTAAGGATGGAGTTGGCATTATCTACAATTGCTTCATCTGGCTTGTTATTTACAAGATCAAGGGCATAGGAGAGCTTCGTCAAATTGAAGGATGATGATAAAATTGTCTCTTTCGATTTCAAACGAATGCAGAGGGATGAATCGGTATTTCCTCCATTCTTCTTCGACTCGAGTTTCATGTCACAAGAACCTGAATATCAATTACAGTGATGGAATTACAATTCACAATATCATATGTGAATTTATCACCAAAGGGATTCATAAATCATAATAAATAATTGCAAAGTCAGAGTATGCCTAAATTATATTGAAATCACAGAAATCACACTCGAAACCTACACCAACTTCTTTTATAATAGCAAAAGACTGGAAGCCATGAAATTTTTTGATCCAAGATCATAACAATCGTAAGAAAACCCCAGACCCTAATATCGACCACAATCCCAATTGAAACCTAAACCTTAAATCGAAATCTTTGAACAAGCCTACAAAAATACTAAATGAACTACATATAACGGGACACGTAAAACATGTCCTAATTTTTATCTAAAAAATCATAAATTGAGCAGACTCGTGAAATTTTAGAGCTTATATGAGCAAGTTACAAGTTTAAGTCCCAAACTGATCAAACTAAAAAATGTTAAGCCGCAATTTGTGCTTTTAGCCCTGGTGTAGTGGAGGAACATAAATAGGGAAAACAGTAGTTGGTGGGAAGGTAAAATTGTTTACTCACAAGCAAAGTCAGACAAGTTTGATGACAGACCTTGGGAGAAATATAGTGTTCGCAAATGGAGAAATACTTAAAAATGTCACACGATAAATATAGGATCCAAAAACTAAATGAGGCTTCGAATAAGTTGGATTTCTTCAACAAGTAAGTACCTTTTACACCCCAATGGGTGGTTAGAGATCAACCATTATAGGAGCTTGGAAGCAGTAAAGCATGGCATGGATGTTATGATGAAAAATGCTCAATCTTATTTTGTGAGAAATGTTGAGCTATCCACAAGCTACTACATTATCAGTCCAGAAATTACTAGACATTAATGTAAAATCTACGACTTTTAAGTCCGGAAGTTATTGAACTTAGCAGCTACTGGACTATTGAACTTACCAAAGGTCTAATATAAAACTTCATCAATCTCGACCCATGAAACACAAGAAGGCCTCTCTCATGAAACAACACCTAGTTGATGAATTATTGAATTAATTTTAATTATGCTACAGTAACATGTGCATGTTACTATAGTATAACTCTCACACATGTTACTATAGCATAACTCTCACTTCTCTTTTGCGTGAATAATGGAACATGAGAAGAAGGTAGTTTTTTCATTATAAACGATGCAATAAGAGATTAAAAAATACTTGGTGATAAAAGAATACTAGAACATGAGAAGAATGTGGTTTTGTCATTGCAATAAGAGCTAAACGATGCAATAAGAGATAAAAATTGACCATCTTTTTTAAGACCAAAGCCTGTCGAAATAACCATCTTATTTCCCTGACTCTTTCTCCTGAAGCAGACGGTTAGCATGACTAACCAAGCCTGCCATCTTATAAGCAATACATAAAGGGCCTCTCAACAAAAGCGTCGATGAATTAATGAATTAATTTTAATTATGCTACAATAACATATGTATGTTACTGTAGCATAACTTCCACTTCTCTTCTTCATATTCACAATAAAGAAGGTGATGGGCATGTTTATGTTTCAATGCAAATAACATCAATATTTGTCAAGCAATGGGTTAGAAAACACACATTAGCTTATATGAAAACAAACCTAGAAATCACATACAAGAAGATGCAGACATTAAAAAGATGGCAGAAGATGTAAAGATGATAGATTTTTCGTTGATTTTTATGTGCAGAGACCTTTTAATGCAAGCAATAGAAATAAGGAAATAGAAATAAGGAGAAATAGTAGAAGAGGCTGTAGAACTACAGTTGCTAAAGCAGGGAAACTTGTTTTCGCTATAAAAACCTGTTTTAAAAATACACGAAAATTTTTTTATGTTTTCAAAAACATGTTGCCATTTTTTACTTTTAACAATGAAAAATGAAAATCACTTAAACCAAATAAGTTTTCAGGGACTATTTTATTTTTTATGAAAATAATAACAAAAAACCAAAAAAAGGAGCTAAACACCCCCTTAATGTCTCACCCATAACTATAAGTTGACTCTCAAAGTTTTAGGATTGAAACCAAAATTAGTATGTCGATCAACAAACTCTCAAACCAACCCTAAAAGTAATAAATAAGGATGAGAATATTATATTGCTTGCTCTCTCTTTGTTTTTCCTCACTTTTTAGTGTTTTGGTTGTTCTCTCTTACAAAACCTATGTATTTTTCTCTTTTATATCATAAAATAGGTTTTTTTACACTGTACACGATCAAATACATGACCATATAAGTGACTATGTCTCTTCTAGCACTACCTCGCCGTAGATGTACATGACTACAAAGAGCTACACGGTCATCACACATGGTCATATATGTTATAAACACAACCGTGTACACAATTGTGTATGTCTTCACCCCCACGTGCTTCTTCACACAATTTCAAAGACTTACACGGTTGATCCACTCGTCACACACAGTCTTACATGTGATAATCATAGATGTATGCACGATGGTGTATATCTTCACTCTTCATGTCCTTCTTTAGATGGTTATAGAGACTTACACTGTTGATCCACACAGCCATGCAAGTAAAGGACATAGGCATGTAACACCTTACACGATCGTGTCTTCCTAGAAGAGCTTCATCCAACTATCATTTGTCTTATCTTCACTCGTTTTCCTCATTCCTAGAAACCATCATAGCATTAAGGATCACCAAAAGTCTGAAAATAGGGCCAGACACTCAACAAAATGGAGAAAAATAACAAAATATAAAATATAAAATATAAAATAATATGAAATTGGAAGATAGTTTTCCATATATAAAAATGTACATGTGATAGTGGAATAAAATATTTCAAAAAAGGGTAAATAAAACAAATTGACTAGGCGTATGGTTCCAAACTCTACTATTTCTCTGAGTTCTCAATGAAGAACAAGAAACCAGAGGCCTCCATTCCTATTCATCCACAAATTTTCAAATGACACGAAAACCTTCCCACCTTTCCATCATCATTATTATCCTTATAAACCATTATCATCTCATGGATGCTTAATATCTTAGTTAATGACCTTGTATTTTCAACCCCTACTACTACTTTCACCTTTTTCACTTTTAATCTTTGTGGGATTATCACTGGTGAGCCTAACCAACGTGTTCAATACTACCAAAATGGCTAAAGCCATCTTTGTTCTTCCCTATATTTCCTTTAAAGATATATATGAAGGTCTTAATTCTTCTGTGGCCTTAAGTCTGGAGGTTTGTTCATACTCTTTTGGGACACTCATGCTCTGGTCAGCAACTCAAGCTTTCGACATGCCAAGCGCTTATATTATAATGATACCATCAGTTTGACAGACTTGTTAGTTGGAGATGCTTAAGTTTGTGCTAAGGAAGTCAACTTCAAAGTTGTTAAGTGTTGGAGAGGAGAAAAGAGAGGTCAATCGTTCACCTGGGTTGGAGTTTATGTTTAGCGTAATCTTGTATGGAAGTGGTAAATATCATAACATTTTATGTATCGTTTGCAAGAAAATCTTTTTGTAAATTGTCAATTTTAGTAATTGATCCTTTTATTATTAAAGATGTCAATGGGCCTGGCCGAGCCCGGGCTGCCATCTATATTTTTAATTAAAAAATAAAAAACAGTGTTGTTTTGGACAAAATGACCAGACCATGGTCGGCCTGTCGCCCGCTAAACCTGGGCCAAAAATGGGCTGGGCTGGCCGGGCCGAACTGGCTAGGCCCCCATTGCCATGCCTATTTATTATCTTCCAATATCCTATATTGTCATATTTAGTGCTATGTTTTTGAAACAATGGATTGAAAATCAAATGAGATACCCGATTTTCCAATGGATATAAACAAATTACTAGATATAGACAAATTTATCCTCTTTTAATGAAATGCTTTAGTTTTTGATCTTTTAAATTGCAATTATGCTTCGGCATTACATATTTGACATCTCATTTTTTAATTATCAATTACATCCTTCCTCTCAATGCTTTTGTAGCTACTTTAAAATGTGTTTCCAGCTTTGAACCTGTCCAATCAACTAAAAGGTATGCCCATTCTTATAGTTTTAAGTTTGTCCAACATTTTGTCCTAAAACTGGGATAACCTTTGAACTGACTAGTGTGATCTTAACTTGTTGCTTTTCTTGAAATCAATGAACTGTAGCATCTGTTTATCCTTGACGTAGTTTGTGCATGAGAGATTTGAACCATGAATCTTTCCGTTTGAATACAGCTGTGGACTAATATTATTTTACCATACTATTTTTATTGAATTTGATCTTCAATAATTTTGAGAATTATGTCAATGTCAAGAACTTATTTAATGCATTTTGCAAATATGCTATTGACATGAAAGAAGTATAAGCCTCTAAAATCAAAGGCCCGTTGACTTCTTTTCCTTTTCTAACCCATATGGAAAAATGGGATAGTATCCATTAGCAATTATGCCCTACTTTTCTAAAGACCATCCTTAGAAATGAAAATTTGATATTTTGGAGAAGACCAAAGGTAAAGGCTATTTGGCTATGGTATTTAGGTTATGCTTCTTTGACCAAAAGAATGTATGAGACATTTTATTTGTAATTTTGGATTGTTATAAGTCGTGGTCTCAGCTACTATCATGATTTAAACCTTTTAGTAGGACCACTCTAACAAATTTTGTAAGATTAGAATTATTTCATGGTTGTTCTCTTACATCATACATTGAAACTATTTTGAATTATTTCATGGTTTTTCTCTTACATTGTATATTGTTTAAACAAATTTATGTAAATACATTAGAAATTTTATTTTTTGTAGTCATGGCTCATTTTAGTTTGAGTTTACGTAGAAATGCTGAAAGAACAAAAAGGATTGTGGTTGTCTTGACTGCATGGTTGTAGTTGTGTAATATTGTTAGTTCGCTATTGAGTTTGTTGGCATTGGAGGCTTCTTTATATAGTTGTCGGCCAAGGGTCAGAAGCTATTTTCTAATTTTTTATGCAAATTGAGATTATGTGAGGCAAATTATGCATAACAATGATGAGTCATGTATTTTAATGGTTAGGATAAATATGCAAGTTTTTTTTAAACTATATGAAATGCTAAAAATATAAAAGGATTAAAGTCAATAAAAACGTGCTTATTGATGAACAAGTATCAATTTTCTTACATATTATTGCTCATCATGTTAAAAATCGAGTTATTTGGAAAAATTTAGAAGATTAGGTGAGACAATTAGTTAGTGTTTTTATAATGTTTTAAATGCGGTGATGCATTTGCAAGATCTTTTGTTTAGAAAACCTGAGCCCATACCAACAAACTCTTTGAACCATTGATGGATGTGGTTTAAGGTAGATAATCACCCTATTACTTTTATAAGAAAATATAGTGAATGTGATGAAGGTTCTTCATTATTTTTTAGTTCATTTGAATTGTAGAATTACTTATGTGCTCTAGATGGGACATATATTAGGGTTAATATGCCAATTAAAGATAAGCTTAGATTTCGAACTCGTAAGGGCAACATTGCAACAAATATGTTAGGTGTGTGCACACCTGACATGCAATTTGGTTATGTTCTTCTTGGTTGGGAAGGGTCAGTAGCTGATGGTCGAGTTCTTCATGATGCAATTACTAGGAGACATGGACTAAAAGTGCCTCATGGTAAGCTTTCCTATATGATATAGGAAGGTCGTTTTAAATTTTTTATATGAGACAATGTAAATTGAATAACTTATGTAGTGTTTTTTTATATAGGTTGCTATTACTTAGTCGACGTAGGTTATACAAATCGTGAGGGCTTCCTTGCACCTTTTAGAGTCAAAGGTACCATTTGAATAAATGGCGTCAAGGTTACCAGCCAAGAACTTCAGAGGAATTTTTAAAATGAAACATGCGACTGCACGCAATGTAATTGAGAGGTATTTTGGATCACTAAAAATTAGGTGGGCTATTATTAGGAGTCTATCATTTTATCCAATAAAGGCACAATCGAATTATTATAGCTTGTTGTTTGCTTATAATTTTATTAGGCAAGAGATGAGTTTTGATCCCATAGAGAGTGATTTAGGAGATTATTTTCACATCAATCCAGTTGTTGAGGAGGACTGCATAACTACTATTGAACTAACTAATGCTTAGACAAATTGGAGAATTGAATTGGCACGCGAAATGTTCAATGAATGGTGAACATCTAGGTAAAATAAAAATTGACTTTTTTTTAGGTGTTCTATTATGCCTGAGTGTTAGGAGGTTTTATATTATTGTTTATGTAAGTTGTTGTACTATTTGTTGTTTATGTTGTACATTGTTATTGTAGACTATATTATTCTCGTAAGCTGTTAATGCATAATGTTTATAAAATGAAGAATTTTATGAATGTTTTTATTTTTCCTTTATTATGATGAATATTTTTTATTTATCAATATTTCTTTCATTTGATAGATAAATATATCAAGGAATTCTCCGTCAACTATTGATTGTCAAAGTTCAAAAGGAACAAAAAGAAAGTGGAACTATGAAGAGGATGTTGTGCTAGTTTCTCGCATGGTTGATTTGCATAATATGGGAACGTATAATGTTGATATTGGATTTAAAGCCAGCTATCTCAATGAATTAGAAAGAATGATAGCAACAAAGTTCCCTAATTCAAACTTAAACATCAGACCTCACATAGAGTCTAGGATTAAGACTTTAAAGAAAGATTGGAGCATTGTATATGATATGGTAAGGAAAGATACTAATGGATTTGGATAGGACACGGAAAGGAAGATCGTCATTACTGAAGATCATGTATGGGATTCTTACTTAATGGTAAGTATTAAACTTTTAACTTGTTTTAAATATTTTCTTTAACTACTTTCTTGCCATTTATATAAATTATTGATATTGTTTTTTTCATCTTGTTAGAGTCATAAAGACGCTGCTCAATTTCGAAGGAAGAGCTTTCCTTTCTATAATGAATTGATCCCATCATGCAATTGGAAATGACGCACAAACTACTGCAGATATTCTTGAAGAAACGAAAAGGGAAGAAGGTGTAGGTGGGATAAATGAAGGTGTGAAGATCAATATGAAGTTGAACATGGTTTGCATGATGTAGATGAATCTTTTACCCAACCTCAAACATTAACACTTGAAAGACAAGCTGAAAATATTTCAGCAAAGAGAAGAAAAAAGAATAATGATATGGTAGAATCAAGCCGTGCAAATTCAATTATTGTTGTTGCCAGGATATTGGGTGATACCATTAATGAGATTGGAGATAAATTGTGTAAGAGTATTGGGGGTGAAACATATATTCAACAGAGAGTTGAACAATTAGATAGTGCCTTGGGTGAGATAAAGGGACTCACAGATGTTGAAAGGGATACTGCTTTAGGTAAAATTCCTGATCATCCTACACAATTGCTTGTGTTTTTCAGTCTTGTGCCTTCTTGAAGACTTGGGTGGGTAAGGAGGTTTCTTGCCACACATTGAAGATTACGTTAAAGTTTTATTATTTTATCTATTTATTTAAAATAGGGCTGAAACTTATTTTTTGTTCAACTAAATAACTTTTTAGTAAGTTAAAGCCCTACATTATATTTATTTTCAATATCATTCCATTGTTATTTTATATTGTAGTTGTGACTATATAATGAATGCTGACATGAGTCGGACCAAATTCACGAAGTATATGAAGTAAAAATTAACCACTGTAAAATGTTGGAAAGTTATATGATGATAATAATAATAATAATAATAATAATAATAATAATAATAATAATAATAATAATAATAATAATAATAATAAT
>JAOTJB010018841.1:0-10968 GCA_027123815.1 Erythroxylum minutifolium
GAGATAAGAACAAAATTGGATGATTGAGCTGAAAAAACCATTCTTGTTGGCTATAAAAAAGGTGGATACAATCTATTTAATCTTGTGAAGAAGAGAGTCATTAATAGTTGGGATGTCACCTTTGCTGAAGAAGAAGATTGGAATTGGAATGAGAGTAGCCTTGCAGATAACAATAAATGTTATTTCTTCCTTTTTGAGGAAGAAGTATAAATGCCCACCATTAATCAGGAATCTCCCAAGCGTTCTGCCTTGTCAGAATTCTAGGCAGAACCTGAGAGGGGTCGACGAAACCGACAGCCACCAATATATCTACAAGATTACGAGGTAAATCCTGAAGATATAATTGATGATGATGATGAGCTGGTTCATTTTGCTTTCTTTGTAGATTTTGAGCTTGTGATATTGGAGGAAGCATTTTAAAATCCAAAATGGATGATGGCCATGCCTGAAGAACTTGGAGCTATTGAAAAAAATAATTTGTGGGTTCTCACTGATCTCCCACGAGGCCACAAAGCAATTGATGTCAAGTGCATTTTTAAAAAAAAATGACAACAAATGGAGTGGTTTAAAGGTATAAAGCAAGGCTGGTGGCAAAAGGATTTGAACAAAGAGTAGGCTATGATTCTCAAGAAGTGTTTGCTCTAGTAGCTCAAATAGAAACCATCAAGCTTATGATTGCTATGGCTACTCAAAACTGTTAGAAAATTCATCAAATGGACGTGAAGTCAGCATTCCTTAATGGTCCACTTGAAGAAGAGGTGTTTGTCAAGCAACCTCTTGGTTTTGTGAAGCAAGGTTGTGAGGAGAAAGTTTATCAATTGAGAAACGCGTTGTATGGCTTAAAGCAGGCTCTATGAACCTAGAACAGATGAATTGGTTCTTTCTTCCTTAAACCTGCTTTCAATAGAAGCCCTTCTAAGGATGCTTTATTTGTGAAGGTTAGGAGTTCTTGTGATGTTTTGATGATATGTTTATATGTTGATGATTTAATATTTACAAGCAACAGTTCATGTATGATTGAAACTTTTAAGCAGTCCATTATGAAAGAAATTCAAAATGACTGATCACGGTCTTATGTCTTATTTCCTTGGTATTGAGGTAGTTTAAAAGGATGATGGAATTTTTATATCTTAGAAGAATTATGTTGCTGATCTTTTGAAAAGTTTTCAGTCGGACGACTGCAATCCAACAAAAACTCCTGTAGAAGTTGGAATAAAGCTTACAAAGAAAGGGGAAGGGCCACTTATTAATCCAACCTACTTTAAGCAAATTGTTGGGAGCCTGAGATATCTTACATGTACAAGGCTAGATATTTCATATGGGTTGGTTTAATTAGCCAGTTTATGGAGTCACCACATCAGTCCCATTTACAAGTTGCCAAACGTATCCTACGTTATTTAAAGGGAACTCATGATTTTGGATTGTTTTATACTTCTGCTGATAAGTGTTTTCTTGTAGGATACTTGGATAGTGATTAGGCTAGAGATTTAGATGATCGAAAAAGCACTACTGCTTATTGTTTTCTCTTTGTTAATGCAGTATGTTTGTGGTCGTCAAAAAAGTAATATATTGTTGCACTTTCAACATGTGAAGCAGAATATATTGCTACAGCTTCTTGTGTTTGTCAAGTCATTTAGTTAATCAACTTAATGAGTTAGTTGCATACTCCAGTGATGGGAACCTTGAAGACATTTTTTTTGATAATAATTCAACAATTAATTTGGCCAAAAATCCAGTTGAATATAGAAGGAGTAAGCATATTGACATTCGGTTTCATTTCTTAAAGGAGTTGGTTGAGCAATGAAAGATTCAATTGGAATTTTGCAAAAGTGAGAATCAGTTGGCAAACATCTTAACAAAGCCCTTGAAGTTTGACACATTTGTGAACTAAGGAGGATGCTTGGTATATCAACTTTACACAAATCAGGACTAAGGGAAAGTGTTAGAGTATAATCTTAATTCTTTGGGATATTTCTAGATTCTTTAAGATGCTTATCTTGTATTGACTTAGTCATAATTTAGTGCTGGTTTGTTATGATAGTAATGGGTCATGTTTTTCTATTCCTAATTGCCAAGTTAGTGAGTCTGTCAAATTTTTTTGGCTCTATAAATTGGTTCATTAATTCATTGTAATTGCACTGTAATTGATCATAAACAATAAAGTCTTCAGTTTATCTCCCAAATTGTGCTTTATTTTTTCAAGTCTTCTTATTCTTTTATGATCTATCAAATTTAACTTTTAAGAAGTTTCAAATTAAATTAGAATCATATGTATACACAATCAGGAAACTAAACGAAGTGTCCCGTTGATAAGAGTATGATAGAATCTCTCAGCTTTAGACCTAGGGATGGTAGTGAGTTTTCTACCAGATTAATATCTGCACCACCTGACTTGAAAAATAGACATGGAGGCTAAAAAATAGATTTTAAATGGATGCTAAAAAATGGATGTGGATATGAATTTGAATATAGGTCTAGTGTTAACCCGAACCGATGGATACCCATACTTGACCCTTTTTTATTAAATCTATTTTTCTATTTTTTTTGAATATTTATGGTTAAATATAATAAAATATTAATTTTTTCTGAGGAGAAACAACTTTAAAATATCCACTTTACTCCTCACCTTTTTCTAGGTAAAAGGAGTCCCTTCCTTTTAGTCATTCCATCAGTGACCTTTGAGTTCATAAAGCAGATTATCTTAATTAATTCCTTCAAATGCTGACGTTTTCCCTTGCACCTTTAATCTTTTATAACCCAATCTTATGTCAGTATTTTTACCAATAAATGAACTCATCAATGATCAAAACAAAATTAGACAATAATCCTCTGAGTGACTCCTCAAGGAGATACTACGAATCACGATCCTTCAGTTCGCTTTTCACCGGCAGCCACCAACGTCCCACTTAGTGTGGCGATTTTTCGGTTACCGGCACCAACCGCATCTCAAGCTTCTTTGATGTTTACTGGTCTCATTGTAAAGCCTAGATCTGCAGACTCTTAGTACTTGGTGTGAATGTTTTTTTCAAAATACAATATTACATTCTCTCAACAAATTAATTTCAAAGTCATAGTGTAGTGCATAGGGCTAATTGCCAATTTATTAAATTTGGTGGATGCAATCGCCAAAAAAGTGTCCAATTTTGTTTTCTCTTTTTTGTTTGTTTTTTCCTTTTTCACAGATGGAATAACAAATCAAAGAACTTGTTCTTCAATAAATATGTTCTAGTTATATAATTATGAAAATTTTTTTATATTTGATTGATTATCTAATTAAAGTTTTCTTTTTTCTTCAATAGTACATATAAGAACAACTAGTCAGTGGATTTAATATTGAATCATATGTTTTAGTTGTATAATAAAGAGACATTTTTGGATTTTGGATTTTGGATTTTCATATCTAATTTTAAACATTCAGTTAGAGTTGGTTAATCATTTTAATAATTTTAAGAAGATATCGAAGTTAATAGTAATAAAACCCTGCATAGAATAATAATTTAATTCATTTATTCTAGTTGATACCTAGGATCTCGTTGCTAATTTCTCGCTCTAACCTACTTATCTCATTGTTAGGAAAATAATTCTAAAATGTCCACTTACCATAGCATGATGATCTTTAGTGGCTTTGAATTTATAATGTGGTCATATAAATAAATATCAATGTTCTACATGCTTGCCACTGGAATCTTCGCTGTACACATTTTGTGGTATCGGGAACATCATGTAACGTGATAGATTTTTAATAATAGTTTACTACCTTATTACTAATTGAAAAATTAAAATTGTTTATTAGAGAATAATAGCAATCGGTCAAAAATATATTAATCTTATAAAATGTAAAGGATGAGGTAAAAATTTAAGTAAAGGCTTTATTTTATGTGACTTTTATTAGTCAAAGTTGGCCCTAGACAACTAATCATTTACTAAGTTAATTTTTTTAAGTTGTTTTCTTTGCGACTTATAAGTTAAAAGAGATAATGTCTGAGAATCATCAAGAGATCATTAATAAAGGAGTTGAGAATCATACAATAAAGAAATTCTCTAGTCCACCTCATGACAAAGAGGAGCTTGCAGTTATGGATGCTAGTGATCGTGGTGCAACTAAAAGCAAGAAGCATACTTCTCCTGTGTGGCTAGAGTTTACTTTGGTGACTATGAAAGGTGTTGATAAGGTTGAGTGTAAGCATTACAAAGGGAAGCTTTCTACTAAAGGTACGAACGGGACTTCGATCTGTGTGAGCATTTGATCAAGTATTGTCCAAAGAAACATTTAAGGCTTGTTGGAGGCCAGAAAACATTATTAATTGGGAGTGGGACTAAGTTTGAAGGAAAAAAACATTGCAAAGTTACAAATTTAGCCAGGAATTCTCAAAAAGAGAGTTAGTTAATATGATTGTAATGCATGAGTATCCTTTGTCTATGGTTGATCACATTAGTTTCAGAAGGTTTGTATTGAGTTTAAACAATGAATTCAGGATGATATCTCGTAATACATTGAGAAATGATATCCTAAAAATGTTTCTCAGTGAAAAATCAAACTTGAAAAAAATTTGGAGGATCATGGGTTTAGGATTGCTATTATTGCAAACATGTGGACAACTTCCAACCAAAAGAAACGATACATGGTTGTGACCAGACACTTCATTGATGGAGATTGAGTTCTAAGAAATTGAATTCTAAGGTAATAAATTTTCTTAGATTTAACATGTTTCCTTTCTTATTGACAATATCAAGTTTTCTTAAGATCTTATATACAAATACTTTGCTTAATCTTTATCTTAGTTACCATATATAGATATAGTAATTTGCATGTTTAGTAATTAGTTCTTTTATACATGCTACATATTAATTACTTAGAGAACCATTCTGTGTTCTATACTTTAGTTGTAATAAATTTTTATCATTTTATTTTATAGGTTTATATTTTTGCCATGCCCATATGCAAAGGAGACTCTATTTAAATTTTTAGAGGAGTGTTTGTATGAGTTTAGCCTAGAAACCAAGATTTCTTTTGTGGTTGTGGATAATTGTAAAACAAATGATGCAATGATGAATCTTCTACATGAGAAGCTTGATGCTAATTCTCTTATATTAAATGGTAAATTTTTGCATATGCGATGTAGCTCCCATATATTAAACTTGATTGTCAAGGATGGTTTGGATTTTATGGGTGAAGAGTTAGAAAGAATTCGTGATTGTATTTTATTTTGGGCATCAACTCCTAAAAGGATGGAGAAGTTTGAGGATGTAGCCAAGTTTTTGAAAGTTTCATATTCTAAAAAGTTAATTCTTGATTGTAAGATAAGGTGGAATTCTACTTATTTGATGCTTGAGACAGCTTTGCCATACGAAGGTGTTTTCAAGAGGTTGAAACGTTTGAATAATCGACTTAAGTTTACTTTGCCTAGTGATGAAGATTGGAAGTTAGAAAACATTATTTGTGACAAACTAAGAGTATTTTACAAGGTAACAGAGTTTTTTTTTGGGTAGAAAATACCTTATGCGAACTTGTTCTTTCGACATGTTTGTGAAATAAAGTTGAAGTTATTTAAGTGGATTTCGTCCTATTGTGATATTGTTGAACCATGGCACTAAATACGGTCAAAAAGTATGATGAATATTGGTTTCATATGCATGGAATACTAGTTATTGCTTCTATTTTGGACCCAAGAAATAAGATAGATTGCGTGGGGTTTTATTTTAGTGACATTTATGGAAGTAAAGCTAATATTGAGATTGAGAGGGTGAAGAGCTTGCTTTATAAACTATTGTTAGAATATCAAGACAAACATGATATGGACATAGGGAACTCTACAACATGTACTAATTCAGTTGTTTCATCGTCTTCATATGAGGCTACCCATCTTGGAAAACATCAAGCAGGTTATAGAGATAGCGATAATTTTTCCACGTATAAGAAATCAAAGAAAAGAAGGGTAAACTTAAGATCTGAGCTAGACCATTATTTGGAGGAAGATACAATGCCTGAAAATAACTATTTTGACATTTTGGCTTATTGGAAGCAATAATTCAAGTATCCAACATTGAGGATGATTGGCCGAGATATTTTTTCAATACCTGTTTCTCCAGTTGCTTCAGAAAGTACATTTAGCATGGGTGGTAGGGTTCTTAGTCCACATCGCTCAAGACTTCGTACTAGTACTGTTGAAGCATTAATGTGCTTGCAAAATTGGATGCTTGGAGATTATTTAGGTAATATATATTTCCTTATTAATATTTGCAACATTTGTATTTGAAACTTCTTACCTGTACAATTTTCATATTGAATCTTCCTTACAGATTTCACTTTACAAAGTTCATATGCGATTGTTTCGATCTTTGATGACGCTGATGCAAACGAAGAGGAACTGGGTGAAGTGATTGATTTGGTAATTCATTTTATTATGTCTCATCATTTATTCATTTTTACTTAAAATATTAAATTAACTTATAATTTGACTCTATTTATTAACATATTTTATTTTCTTATAGGATGATAATAATGCAAATGATATGAGAATAGAGTTTTAAATGTTGTGAAGTTCACGCAAAGATAATTTGAAGCTTTGAATATTTCTGTCTTTGTTCTAATTATTGATTGTGAAAAATATATGTTGTCTTTGCACTAGATATTATGATTTTTATTATTCTAATTTTATGATTTTTTAAGACATACAAATTAAAATCTTGACTTATTATTATTAAAGTAATTTTGATTTAGAGCGTTCGTAAAAATCTGCTCTTTATATTTTCTATTTAGAAGTTATATTTTTATGTAATATACAACTTGATGGATATCTAAAACCCGAATAATCTAATAAATTTAAATATAGGAAGTAAATCATAAAAATCGATGAATTTTAAAAAATAATAAATTGAGTCATAAAAAATAGATATAAATATAGGTAGAGTAATATCCAAACTGAACCCTATCTATTATCATCCCTACCTAAGATCCATGACACTCAGTGAAAAGATAGTTCTCTATACTTCTGCAATGGCACATTCGGATTTGATGGGAATCAGTCACGTTAACCAAACATTTCAAAATTCTCCCCCACCACCCAAAGGTCATATATTTAATGACAAATAGGCACCTAATGACCTAGAGCTAAATCTAGGGTCACACTTGTACATAGAGGCAACGATTACAGAGCATAATTGACCACTGTTTTTCTTGACCTATCAGCTCATCATTTGAATGCCCATACAGCAAGTTTGACCCAAGTTTTCAATTATCAATTTGGACATAATTCATAAACTAGACGCAGTGATGACACGTGTTGACAAGAAGTTTTGTGCCACCAATGATTTGAAATGACACCTGGCTGCGCAGTTTAAACGCATGTCAGAGCTGTAACTATGATTTGATGTTTTCTTAAAATGTAAGTGGTGAATTTTGGCTATTTACCGCTTTTATATTTTATGTCAAGAGAAGGAGGAGCTACAAGTCTATGTAATGACCTGATCGCATGTTTCCTAATAGAAACACTTGGTCGTACATCCAATAGCCACCGAATAAACATCATTTCCAGGCTATCCTATACTTGCATGTTTCTCAATCAAGTCCCATCAAACTTTATGAGATTAAAATCGTTGAACAGGGATTTCACTGTTTGGTTCTTTTCTTGTCAAGATAAGAGTTTGTGATAATTTTGAACATTCCTGGAAAAATGATGTAATTGACATGAAGGACGATACTGGGTCCCGTCATCCGTGTGATCACTAGGCTCTTGTCACCTCATTCAAACATAGAACATGCAGTCCAATTCTAAAGCTTGCAAATTGCAATTACTAATCCGCCGATACTGTTGCCAGGAGTTAAAGGCTAGATAAGATCAAAGAAACCATGACTTCCACTTCCCCCTTTCTTAGCTTAGAAATCAAACAAATATTGTAAATCCCCAGTGAGACTGGAAACTTTGTCGGAAACTAGGAGCAATGCAACATTGTAACAGATCTAAAACTTTCTTAACAGCGACTTTAATATTTGTAATTCGATTTGTAAACATATCTCTACTTGTAATGGTTTCGGATGTCCCAAGTTTTTTTTCTATATTACACCGCAGCTATTGTAGCATACACGATCGACCCGTATTCAAAATCCTGGGACAAGCCTAAAAAGGGAAAGAATTTGTACAACGGGTGGGGATTGCAATTTCTTGAGAATGAGATCTTTAAGAGAATAGAAATTTTCCAAACCTATATAGCTAAGCTATATATTGGAGTTAGGCGCCACTTATTACTGGGATTCAATCATCAACTCATAATTGGAAAATCCAAAATGAATCTATGGACGGGCTCATAACTGGTTAAAATTAAGGTCAGCACTAGTAGAAAAAATGTTTCGACAACTAATTTACGTTAAGGAAAAGTGGTTAAAACGGAACTGAAATCAAAGAATATGTATTGTCTCTTCAAAGGACGTCAACTACAGCAACAGTAATGAGCAAATAGATATTCACTGCTAATAATTTGATATATTAACTTAGCTGCAAGGTGAAGCCATGGCTTGAGCACAGCTGATCCACGGTTTTTGGCTTCTTGGTCATCTTGTTTATTCACCGTGTACGTTACTCGATGACTCGACAACTACTATATCTTATTTCCTTATCTTGTGCCATTGAAGGATTGAGTGGCTGAGATTAAGTTTTCCCTGAGAAGAGCTTATAATAGTAAACAATCCCTTTCAATTCTTCATAAGTTCTTGACATGAACCAATAAGAACACGAGTTTTGGTCAAATATATTTTAAATATCAACTGAGATATACTGATAATAACAACCCAATTATTAATGAACTTCCTAGTGCAAAAGAAATTAAAAAGAAAGAAAGAAAGTTTCCACCTGTTATTCAAACTAAGGCCAGAAGGAGGCTTGGAAGTTTGACTACCAATGCCATTGCTTGTAGACCCTTCTCACTTACATATACAATCCAGAGGAACCTTGGGACACGCTGTATGACATCCGCATGATAATGGGTTCAACACCAAGCTAACGTAAAGTTTTTATAAGCGCAAAAAAGCGTAATCGCACTATCATGTCTTTATGTTTGGTGGCACATAAAATGAAATGTAATTTCTAAACCAGATAAGGGTCAGCATAATTCTCCATGCTCAAAATAGTAAAGGGGTTTCTGGTTATGGTTCAACCAAAAGCTATATAGTTTATTATGAAGAATGAGATTGTACACTCAGTATAGAAACACCCGATTTTTAAATTAGGTTTTGGTTGCTGCAAATATCAATTAAGTAAGTCATGCAACAACCCTTTTGCTACCTTGTCTCAACAATGAGCACATATTTGGTAGACTACCTAAAACATTATCCAAGTTCTTCTCTTCTGTTATTGTGTGAAGCTGCTTCAACACTCGGAAATTATTATTAAAGAAAACTCAGTTATCCTTTATGATTTTATGGTGTTCTTAATAGAATTGTTATTCCAACACAAGTAGACTCTGGAGACGTAAATAAGATAAATTAGTTCTCACTGCTTTGCGGCACCAAATGTGGCAACGAAACTTTCCACTCTAATTGTTTAGTTTTTCCCACCACGATTATTTAATCTATACTTGTTTGCGAAATGGATCCTAGCTAGTCTTTCTCTTGCATCAGCAAAGAGGGTGAAGCCAGCTGGCCAGAAAATAGGAAATTCAAGAACTTTCCAGTATTGATGATCATAAACTTCAATGATTATGCTTTCTATATTTAGGGTAATATACATCACACTCCATTGATATTTAGTTGTATAAAACCTTGAACCATGCATGGCATGGCAGCGTGACCGAAGCAGATAGGCATATTATGATATTCTACATATTTGTGGTGTCTGCTAGCTTTGGCCTGAAATTTAATGTAATCATAATGGTCTAAATAGAACTGCATTTTTTCGTTTATCTTTAACAAGGTAATTGATATTGTTTTTGAATAATTAATATATTTATGTTTTTTAATTTTTTATCACTTGATATTATTCACCCCATCAACACACAAACTGTCTGGCATGGCGTACTACTTATGGAATGGCTAACAACTTAAAATTAAGGACGCGTTGTTAACTATCATTACATGTTCATTTAGCAAACATGAATACATAATTAATATAATCGTCCTATAATGTTCTTCCTGGTAGAGCATGTTCAAGGGATTAGAAAGAGTTGTATGATTAAGGTCGCCGATTCTTTAATATATTGGAGCCTGGAGAAAGATATTAGAAAGTCTTACGCATGCCACTTAATTACCTGAGTAATAGCCGAAGATATCTGCCATTTATTATGTTTTATGAATCTTAATTAGGCTCCATCTGACTGAGAATAACAATGGACTAAACGTCAGAATGGATTGCTATTGCTACGACTTAGAATGGAAACTTTTATATGTTTGTAATTTTAATCTTTAGTTAAAAATTGTTTTACACCTTCACAATTTAAGTTTTCGGTTACATTATTTTAAAATTTTTTAAAAAATACAAATTGATATAGTCGTTCTTAATAATTTTATTCCGATATATCTAGATAAAGGATTCAAACCATAATCCCGTCATCCACTATGTTATTGCCATTTCTGAATTCTGATTAACAAATACCCTACTATTAAGATAGATGTTCCTTATTTAGTAAGCGAGTCCTTGATGTTCTACACGTAGCTCGTTAGGCGCTCGTGACGTAGCAAATTTGTAGTTGTTTTGTTATTTTATTCGATTTATTTATTATAGGTTTTAGTTTTTGTTTCTATCTATATTTTTAATAAAAGTTTTGTTCAATAATTAATGTGAATGTCATTATAACTATATTTTATTATTAATGATTAAATACTAAATAAAATTTAAAGATTAATAAAAATTATCAATAAAATACTAAAATATATTTTAATTTTAAAATATAATAAACAATTTAATAAAAATTTATCAATAAAATAATATCTATTTGTTAATTTATATTTTAATTATCAAAACTAGTTTTTTAAAACTT
>JAOTJB010018866.1:0-10968 GCA_027123815.1 Erythroxylum minutifolium
CAACAGAAATTAGCAGAATAATTATGAAATTATTTTGTATTATTTTTCAAAAGTCTAAATTACTTTAAATCGATAACGTGATTAACACATAAAATATAATATATCATGAATCTTAATTCATACCTTGTTATGAAGCTTGATCATTTTCTTGTCATTTTTCTCGAACCGTTTCTAAAC
Organism: Erythroxylum minutifolium; assembly: GCA_027123815.1. Classification (NCBI taxonomy): domain Eukaryota; kingdom Viridiplantae; phylum Streptophyta; class Magnoliopsida; order Malpighiales; family Erythroxylaceae; genus Erythroxylum; species Erythroxylum minutifolium. Next base: position 178 of record JAOTJB010018866.1, read on the forward strand.
TAGCTCATCTTAACCACTGTATTTGTACAAGTGTTCGACATCTAATAATATCAACAGAATGAGTTGAGAGAACTCTACAAATATTATAGTGAGGGTTAGACAAGGAGTACTAGTTTCATTGGAGTCTAAGCTTATTTATATTATGATTTAAACATTTAAGTATTTTAATTGAAATAAAATTATAATTTTAATTAAAATTTAATTAGAATCACAATGAATTCTAATTAAATATCAATTATGCCCAAATAAGATCTAATATCTCATATTGATCTTTATTTATTAAATATCTCTTATTTAATCTAAAATTTTTAAACTTTACAATCAAATCTAATTTGATCAAAACACTTTTTTTCTCTTTAACTCGTTCTTTGGGTACGACCCATTAGGTTCCTAAATACGTTGACAATGAATGTAGATTATAACATTAAATCATATTTAGGATTAGATAAATTAAACTCCTTTAATTTATCATTAATTCTCTAATTAAATAATTTATATCTATATGTCAAGAATTGACATCTAACAATGCATCATAACCACCCAAATGTTTAAAAAATGTTAAAGTGGTTTTGACTAATATTTTCATGCATGATTTTTTTAGTATAATTCAATCTTTTTATTTGAAAAATATTCCAATTAGACATAAAACATGGAAATAATGTCTACTCTATTTGAGTATAATAATATTAGTTCTCAACGATTATTAATTGATTCAATTAATTAAATTTATAAACTATTTATAAAGTGTCATTCTACTTTGGCCCTATTGACTATCGAATAAGCTACTTTTGATTAGAATATGTCATAAGTAGTATCAAAACATATCAATTCCTATGCGAAATACTTTGAAGATCTTAAGTCAAAGGATCACTTCTATAATCATCACAATGAGAATTTCCATAGAAATACAAGTAATATTTCAAGTGAAATTCTCATATAGGGTCAATTCAATGAACCTGTTCTCTAACAAGTACCAATACATTTGTTTAAGTATCTCCATATTTTATTTTATAGTATCGACTACTTCCTTTATAAAGAAGAAATACAAAATTTGCTAGTCTTCTTATGCTCTATTAATGCCCAGTCTTAATAGAACAATGACTAGGAACAATTTAGGGATAATATATAAATGCAATATGAATCTTATAACTATGATTTCATCATAATTTCATTTGTAATGTATATTTATCCTATGGAATGTATCATATACATCTGAATATGTATAAGATAAACAATTCCTTTAAATAATAATCTCATTGAATTACATCAAACTGATTGGTTGTAGAGCATAAACCAACAAATTCCCTATGTCAAGTTTTGTTCAAATATAGTTATATTGTAGAAAGGTATAGGTTTTTAACCCCTAGAGTGTTTAGGAGTAGATTGGTAGCAGGTATTGATCTTCCTACTTACTAGTCGATAAGTTATGGCATGTCTAGAAAGGGACATTAGTTACTAATCACAATTTTGGTCAATTATCATTGGTTGCTTTATAGAGGCGTTATTTGACAAATTCAACTAGTATTGGACCTTCACAAATTATGCATAGCCTTCATAATATATTAGAAGAGCAACACTATAAATCTAGAAAAAAACATAATTTCCTTAGTTTCATGGTGGACTAAGGTCATAGTACTTATATGGTGTTTATTGAAAATTACTTTTATTGATGTCAAAATTGTCTGTCAAACAGTCATTTTGTTTAAACAAATATAAATTATTGTGTTACCTCTTTGTTATTTAAAGCTTATTCGATGGCTTTTAGGATGTAACTTTGTAAGATAGGATAACCTAACCAACTTGTAAATGTCTATCTATTCTATGTAAGTAGGCATATGGTGCTGGATATAAGACAAAATATGTAAGCTCTGGGAAATGTTGTATTATACTAAGCTTTAATAAAAGCCCCTTTACTATGATATCTATTGTATTTCTTTACATTTTATCCCAAAACCAATAATAATTATTTGTTTAAAAGGTGTTGAATATAATTATGATAAGAGGAAAAAATACAAATAATAAATGATAAATAACTGTTCACAATTCTTCGTCCAATTGGTCCAAAAAAGAAAGGAACTAAGGTTGTTTTCCTTGTAAAGGACCACATTTTGCTCCTGAATTTCTAAAGCAAAAGAAATTGAATATAAAGGTGGTAGAAGATAAGGTAGAAGGTGAAGTAGCAACATTGGTCAACCCCCTCTCATTTTTCAATACCCTTTTAAATGAGGTAGTTACGACCCATGCCTTTTTACTATATTTGATAGTTTGAATCAATAGTGTTAAAGTTATTGTAAAGGGTAACACTAGCGTTATACACACCTACATTACAGAAAAGCTAGCGATAAAGTTTAGATTAAAGGGGTATAGGAGCATGAAAAGATAAAAATGGTTACATGAAAGCTAGAGATTTTATTGGCATGGCTTATAACTTACTAATTATTGTTGACGTCTGGACTAGGAAAATTAATATGATGGTCATTCTATTGGATGATTTTAGTATCGTTCTTGGCATAGATTTCCTTGTACAGTATAAGGTACTGCTGTATTTCTAGTTAAGAGGAACTATTTTCATGGAAAAAAATAAGTATTATGTTTAATTTCATGTTGTCACCTTTTTGTCAAAGGAATCAATAGTAAGAAAAATTATTTAATAGTGATTGCAAAGAACAAGAGTGGTTAGCCACTAACATAGAGCTAAAATTAGTGTTTTGCTTAAGATTAGTGAACTACTATTATCTGTTCATTCAAAGCTACTCGCAAAATGTAGCTCCACACATGATTTTTTGAAAAAGTTAGAAATCATGGTGCTAGACAAACTATTATGCGAATGCTTTTAATAGGCTTAATTAATTTATATTGATAAAACTAGTAGTAAGGTTGTTACTTTTAAATTTTCCTTCAACGCTCATATTAAAGCATTAGATAAGGACATTGGGGGTGTAATGGTTCAAGAAGGACATCCAATAGGCTTTAAAAGCTAAAAACTCAATAACAATGATATTTTGTACAAAAGAAAGAGATAGTTACAATACATTACGAAAAGGTCTAGTGTGTATACTTACTAGTTACCTAGTTTCTAGTACAAAACATATATGGCAAATACATTCTTGAAAACATATAAGAAGTTGTCAAATAAGTAAGTTAAATGTCAAGAATTCTTAGCTGAATATAATTCCATTTGGGATTACAAACTAGGGAAGTGAAATAAAGTAATTGATGCTCTAAGTTAAAGAGAAGTGTGCACCATATATTACAACTTATCTATAATAGAAGTAAAATTGATGCACATAATGCTATAATGAGAAAACTCGATGCTAATTATTGTTGTTTGGTTCAAGAAGTACAAGATGGTATCACTAAATAATATTGGATCAAAGATAATCTCTTTATCAATAAAGGGGGCAAGTTATATGTGTAAAGTAAAGCATGCATCTTAAAACATAAAATTATTTACATATAAACAAAATACATGCAAGTTATTCACAATGTTCAGCAAGCGGAAGCATAACAGAAGAATATGTCCAGCCATTGCAAACAGGTTGTGTCCATCAACATTTCAAGAAAATTTTTGAATCTTCTAGCATCTGATCTCCATAACCCGATGGTATCCAATTATTGTTACGTGAAGCTGAGGATAGGGGCCCAATAATATATACTTCATCGCTTCATCATAGAAGATGAAAATGATGATGTATAGGCATTTGTGTGATTAATGGGTTAAACCATTAAATGAATTAGATTTTGAACAATAGGATATCCCAAGATTTAGGGAAAATCCTACATTCTCTCACTTGTTCCATTTAACCTAACATCAAACATAACAAGAAACTAAATATATGAATTATGATGATAGGTCCTCTTATAGTGATTGTTATCTTCCATGTATTACAATATATAAAGTCTCTTATTACTAGCCCTTAAACTTAATGAACAAACCATATGTTTATTCTAGGTCCAAATTAAATGATATTTTTAAAAAAATCAAATATATATGCACAAAACCATATGAAAAAACATCAAATTAAATAAGAGTTCAATTGAAGCAACAAATGTACAATAAAAATCACATTATAGAACTAAGTCCCATTCGCATTATGTGATCCTTAAACTGCTTAGATGGTATGCCTTTAATTCAATGATCCATAATCATCAACTCAGTACTAATGTGCTCAATGACAACTTTCGTTTCCTTAACACGTTCTCTTATGGCTAAATGCTTAATGTAGATATGCTTATTTTGACTTTCACTCTTGATATTTTTAACCATAAAGACCGCGACTGAGTTATCATAGTACAACTTTAATAGCTTAAAAATTGAATCGACAACTTTAAGCCCAGATATAGAACTCTTCAACCATACACCACTTGAAATGGCCTTAAAATATGATATGAACTCAGCCTCTACAGTAGAAGTAACAATCAGGGTTTACTTAGCACTTCTCCAAGATATAGCTCCACTAGCTAACATGAAAATATAACCAGATGTTGATTTTCTTGAATCAATATAGCCAGCAAAGTCTGAATTGGAGTATCTAACAACTTTCAGGTTCTCAGTTCGATTATACATAAACATGCAGTATTTTATGCCTTAAAGATATCTCATAACTTTCTTTGCAGCTTTCCTGTGGTCAACACCTGGGTTACTCTGATATCTACCTAACATTCCAACAGCATATGCGATTTCAGGTCTGTTGCAGGCCTGAGCATATATAAGGCTTCCAACAACTAAAGCATATGGAATATTCTTCACATGTTCCCGTTCAAACTCATTTATCAGGCATTGATTCAAATTGAATCTATCACCCTTCACTATGGGTGCTACACTTGGTGCACAATTTTTCATCTGAAATCTTTCTAAAACTTTGTTAATATAGGTCTCTTAAGACAAACTTAAAATGCCTCAAGATCTTTCTCTATGGATCTTAATGCCAATGACATACGATGCCTCACCTATATCTTTTATATCAAAATTCTTTAAGAGAAATTGTTTCACCTCATATAGCAGACCCTTATCATTAGTCGCAAGTAAAATATCATCAACGTATAACACAAGAAAACAAGTTTTACTCCTACTTGCCTTCTGGTATAAACATTGGTCCATTATATTGTTTTCAAAACCAAATGAAGTGATAACCTCATGAAATTTTAAATACCACTGCCAAGAGGCTTGTTTTAATCCATATATGGATTTATTAAGCTTGTAAACTAAATTCTCACCATCACTAGAGGAGAATCCTTCAAGTTGTTTCATGTAAACCTTTTCCTCTATTTCACCATTAAGGAATTCCATTTTCACGTCCATTTGATGTAACTCAAAATCAAAATGAACTACCAATGCCATGCTTACATGGAGAGAATCTTTCTTAGATACAGGAGAAAATGTCTTTGTGTAGTCAATTCCTTCCCTCTGAGTAAACCCTTTAGCAACAAGTCTTGCCTTATGTCTCTCAATGTTTCCTCATTAGTCTTTCTTTGTCTTAAATACCCATTTACATCCAATGAATTTCACACCATTGGGCAACTCAACGAGATCCTAGACTTGGTTAAATGCTATAGAATCCTTCGCATCTTTCAAGGCATTGTACCACAGGTCCGATTCCTTATAACTCATGGCATGTGAAAACATTTCAGGATCATTTTTAGCTCTAATCTTATAGTCTGACTCTTGTAGATACACTATATACAAGAGTCATCATCATCCTCTCGAATGTTATAGTCTGACTCCTCAATGTTGTATCATCATCCTCTCGAAGAACTTGTTGCTTAACCAGTTGTTCAACCGGTTGCTTAACAATTTCTTGTTATTCCTTATTGAAGAATTGATCTACTAGGTTAGTATTAACAGCTTATGGAACTTCACTAATTGGTTGTCTAATACCTGTTTCAACTTCAAGGGTGTGAATGATGATTAACCTATCACTTGAACCAGAGGGTTGAGCTTCATAATGGTCCTTTTCAAAAAATAAGCCTTGAAATTGACCACTCCCACTATCAAGTCATTCTCAAGAAATTTTACATTTCTTGATTCCACAATCCTAGTGTTGTGAGATGGATAATAGAATTTATACCCCTTAGACCTTTCAGCATATCCAATGGAATACCCACTAATTATCCTTGGGTCTAGCTTCTTCTCTTGTGGGTTGTAATTTGTCACTTCAGATGGGCATCCCTAAATGCGTATATGTCTCAAACTCAGTTTCCAACCCTTAAATAACTCAAAAAGTGTCTTTGAAATAGTCTTGGTTGGAACTCGATTTAATATATACACAATCATCTTTAGAGCTTCAGTCTACAGGAATTGAGGAAGTTTTGTGTTACTCCTCATACTTCTCACCATGTCCATTAAGGTTTGGTTTCTTCTTTCTACCACACCATTCTGATTTGGAGAACTAAGTATGGTGTACTGGGTAACAATCTCATGCTCCTAAAGAAACTTCTTAAATGGACTAGGTGCTTGTCCATTCTCAATGTATCTACCATAGTACTCTCTACATCTATCTGACATCACGATTTTAATTAGTTTTCCACATTGATTCTCTATTTCAGCCTTAAAATTTTTTAAGGAATCCAAAGCTTCATCTTTATAACAAAGTAAGTATAGATACATATATCATGAATAATCATCAATAAAGGGGGTAAAGTATTTCGGAATATTTGTGTCTATATTTGGATAACAAATGTTTGTATGTATGATTTCTAATAGGTTTGTGATCCTCTTTGCACTCCTTTTAGACTTGTTAGTTTGCTTACCCTTAATGCAATCCACTTAAGTCTCAAAATCAGCAAAATCCAAAGTACTAAATACCCCTTCATTTACTAATCTCTTAATTCTCTCAATGGAGATGTGTCATAATCTACGATGCCATTACATAGAGGATTCTTCATCCACAACACATCATTTCAACCCAGCAATGACATGCATCAAATTATAGGCATCATCATTTTGTAACTGAATGGAATAAAGACCATCAGATAATACTATAACTAATAACTTTATATCCATTATATAAACTGAAACCAGAATATAAAAAATTAAAGGAAAACCCTAAAGGTATAAGTCTTGATGCAGAAATCAAATTTCTAGAGAAATTTGGAACATAAAAGATTTTTTCCAAACACAAAATAAAGCCACTGCTTAAAACTAAACTACAAGTGCCGATGACTTCCAAATGTGAACTCGTCTTACTTCCTGAATATATGTATTATTCACTTCCCACTGGCTTCCTTAGGTTTTGCATACCCTGTAAGGTATTTAAAACATGGATTGTAGAACTAGAATCAATCCACCATGTGTTATGATTAACATTAAACATATTAGATTCATAACAAACAAATGAAATTGGAGTACCTTTCTTTTCGAACCAGTTCTTAAATTTAGTGCAATCTTTCTTCATGTGTCCCTTTTTCTTGCAAAAGAAATATTTTGATGGTTTCTTTATATCAGATTGAGCAGAAAATTTTCCTTTTCCCTTGTTTTTGGCATCATCCTGTCTTTTCTTTCCTGAAATAGTCAAATTCACCTTTTCACACTCTTCCATCAACAACCTCTCCTCTTTTGCACACACATAGTCAACAGTTCGTTGATTGTTATAAGAGATTTTGAAAGGACCGTATTATTAGGGTAGAGTGCATATAATGTAATGTACCAAGAAAGATTCCAGTATGGTAAACTCCAAGGCTTTTAGCTGAGCTGCTACGTCCTTTATACTCATGATATGATCATGTACGCCTCTTATCCCAGTGAGCTTCATGGATGACAACTGAATAATCAAGGTGCTAGTAAGAACCTCATTAAGATGTGACGAAGTAAGAACCTCATTAAGATGTGACGAATTGCTCATCAATAGCCTTCAATAGATCATTGACTTTATTATGCTATACAATGGAACTATAAATACTAACATATATTTTGGTCTTTATGAACATCATGAAAAGGCAATTAGATCTCTCCCATTTTTCATAAAGATCAACAGCATATGGAGTGTTAGTTTCAGTTATAATCGGTGGTTCATCTTTCTTAATAGCATAATATATATCGGTCCAGCCCAAATGAAGTAGAATTCTCTCTTTCCATACCTTATAGTTGTCATTCCTCAATTTGGGAATATCACACTTAATATCATAAATATTCACAGCCTGAGTAACAGCAAGTTTAAACATACATTCTTATTATTTATAAATTGAGACAAATAATAATTCATGCTTTACCAATGTAAATCATGCCTTTAATACATGAATCTAGTGACATAAGACTTGCCTATGGGCTAACGTTCTACTCAATTAGATTCATTTATAACTTTATTACAAAACTATCGAATTATGTTCCTTTTCTTAATTCCTATGGGTAGATTAAGAAATATAATCTAATATTTCATCCTAATTAATCATACAAATATAACAAAATTCCTATGGGTAAATTTTATCATATCACGTATGATTAATTACAATTAACATTTTAAGGTGATCTTAAAACTAAATACATAATCCTAATTAATTAGAGATGTTGTGGCTACTCCTAATTAATTAAAATCATATAGATCACTCACATTACTTTAAGCTTAAACAAAGCCTAGACATTTGCATCAAGTAATTAATAATGTAAATAAATCAAATAAAAATGCACAAAATTATTTAATCTAATTTTGCATGTATAATGATCATAAATTTATACACACAATTTTAAATTAATCAAATATAATTTGTGTAAATAGTTAAACAATTATAACTTGCATGTCAAATTTAATTCAAATATTAGGCATACAAATTAAAAATTAATGTTCGCAAAATATTAATATTAAAAATGATTTTATAATTAAGATCACAACAAAATGGGTTAGGTGCTTAATTAACCCAATAATTACTAACATTAGCATAATTAATTAATTAATTAGAATAAAGAGTAGAATCATCTCTTCAATCTCCAGTCAGGTCGGTGTGACCTAGCTCTAACCTGAAGGCAGCAAGGTGTGCAACAATCGCCAGAAAGATGAGGATGATAGTGATGGGATGACAACGACGAGCTGAGGAGCATGACATGCTAGAAAAACAAACCACACGACGTTGCATAACTGGCAACGTCCGAAGGCCGCCATGCACCGTTATCGTTGTCGCTCATCTTTTCACTATCCTGTCACCAGTGGGTGCAACATGGAGTACCAAAACACAATTTTGACGTCCATCATGTACACAAACTTCAAGATTTATCAACAACACATGCTCAGCTCATACGACAGAAACAAAAAAAAGAAACAAAGCATAACAAAGGAGTGATTTCTCAAACAACTCAGATGCAAGGCAAAGGTATGGTGACTCTGATACCAAATGTAAACTAAAGCATGCATCTTAAAACAAAAAATTATTTACGTATAAACAAAATACATGTATGTTGTTCACAATGTTCAGCAAGCAGGAGCATAACAGAAGAATACCTCTAGGCATTGCACTCAGGTTTTGTCTAGCAATGTTTCAAGAAAAATTTTAAATCTTCTAACCTCTGATCTCCATAACCCAATGGTGTCCAGTTATTGTTACGTGAAGATGAGTATAGGGACCCAAAAATATATATTTCATTGCTTCATCATCTCTGCCCATCACAAAAGATGAAAATGATGATGTATGGGCGTTTGCATGATTAATGGGTTAAACCATTAAATGGACCAGATTCTAAACAGTAGGATATCCCAAGATTTAAGGAAAAATCCTGCAGTATGTTCTTAGGTTTAAAGAACTTCGTAAATAAATAAGGAAAGATTCTCAAGATCCATAGTAGGCTAGACATCCAAGGTGGAAGCAGATGATGGAGCTTTAGTTATTAACATATGTGTGACTACATTTGGAGCAAGATATCAAAACAAATTACCAAACTTGTCTTATATGCCAATAAGAACAAAATTAAAAGGCAAAAGGAAGTTGGACTACTTTAGCATTTTTCTTACTCTGAATAGACCTTGGATATTGGTTTCATTATACTTCATTAGTGAATTTCATAAGGTAGATAAGAAGAAGCTTTGGTTTTAGTTATATTAGATTGATTTACAATGCCATATTTATAATTACTCTAGTAGTATGTTTGAGGATTTCATTAGATTATTTTATCGAAATACAGTGGAACACTTTAGAGTTTTAACATTATGAGTGATACGGGATGCATAATTGTACTTCTATATTTAACATGATTTGTGTTGAATTTAAATTATATAGAGCCAATCATCAAGAAATTAATGGAAATTGAAAATTAAAAAATGTTTAAAGTATTACATAAGGCATTATATAACTTCACAACAATGAAATTTGTTGTAATTATTAGATAATGCACCCGTACATTCTCCAACAACCATCCTTAATTGAAAAGAGTCCTTTTAAATTAGTTCTTGGCCAACAACCCGTTACTCCATTAAAAGTGAAAACGTAGCAAAAGAGAGGAAAGTGTCAAACTATAAACAACTTTGCTAGGGATAATTAGGAAATGAAAGAAAAGGTACAAGAAACGCTATAAAAATTTATTACTTGAATGAAAAAAGAATGACGATTAACATCGATGACCAATAGAATCCAATATGTGAGACAAAGTTTTCCAAAAGTTATCTTCCAAAATTTGGAAGAAAATTAATGGAATAATAACTCGTAAATGAGTAATCCCTAAGTATGTTGGTCCCAATGAAATTGTGAAAAAAATTAATAATATGGAATATCACTTAAAGCTTCCAAAAAGGTTAAAATTTTACTTAACCTTCCATGTTAGCTTTTTACGTAAGTTTCATGAGGATATTGAAGAACTATATAGGAGTAAAT
>JAOTJB010018876.1:0-10967 GCA_027123815.1 Erythroxylum minutifolium
CAATGATTCGAAACTATTAGTTGCTACAAATGAATCTTAAATATAACAATTACGGATTATATTGAAAATTATAGTAGTGGGTTTATACACAAACAATGGAATGATAATGAGAGATACGATTATTCATACACGAAACCCAAATCCATATGTATAAGATAGCCTAAATAATTCCTAAAGAGAGAAAGAACAACAAAAACAATGAAAGATCTGCTTAACCAGGTTCTTCAACATCAATGTCACTTTTGAGTTAGCATCAGGAAGCTAGCTCTCCACAGGTCTACAAAGGATTGGAACTTTTCCCTTTCTTCTCTTCAAAACCGATCCTTCCACCCCTCTAAACATTTTCCCTAAACGAAGCATGTCTTTGTCGTCATCAAAATGTTGCTTTTATATGAAACCGTAGGGTTTCAGGGTGAGGTAGAGAGCAGTCACGATGGTGCATAGGCTATCACAATTGTGAATAATGTGCCTCTGTGGTGACTAATATGTCACCATGGTGACACAGGTGGTGACTGGTGAGAAATTTTCAACACTCTTTTTTTTCACATATACTCTTCATCTTCATGTATTTTCTTATCTTTACTTACTCTAATATTTCTCGTTCTTACTCCATCAGGATAAAGAATTCTGAATCTTTAGAAAATGGCTCAGATATGGTACTTTTGACTCACTTTAGCTCTTTCCCTTTCAGATTGTATCTAAAACCATCTATAAACTACAGTGAGCATTTTAAGCATTTTTACATCATTAATCACCAAGTGTTATTGAGTAAATATATAATCAATTAAGCACATATCACCATGCAAGTAATTTTTTTCCCTAATTTGTGTTTCTACATGGTCTTGTTGAGGTACACGACTAGGCCATATAAGTACATACATGACCATGTAGGTTGCAAGATGTGTTGAAATGCTCCTACACACTTATAAAGAGTTCATGATCCTATGCATGGTCATGTAGGTTATAAGAACTTTTTTTCTTTCATTTTCTAGTCCTATATCCACCAAAAATCATCTCCTTCTTATTCCACAAAGGCACATAAGGTTAAACATCAGAGGTTGGCTCTAAGGATGTGCTTATAGCCGATTTTGGTTCTTGTGCTTCCAACTTATACCTATAACAAAATATGAACCAACATAAGTATTTTAAGCACTTCATAACATTAATCACTAAGTATTAGGGAGTAAATATATAATCAATCAAGAACTCGTCACCTTAATAGACCTAAAAATATCATATTAACAAACAATTAAAGAGAGTTGTTTTAATTGAGTAGTTAAAAGTATTTTTGTGAAGGTTACAATTCTACTATCATCTATTTCAATTGGGATGACTTAATTAGATCTCGAGAGAGGATAATCAGAACCTTAGGATGTCTAGGATCAAGCATAATTGAATTAACAAGATGAAAGGAAGGCAAAATAAGGATAAAATAACCCTTAAGTGTCCATTATTGATTAACTTCATTCTTATTGCTAGCTTCACTTATTCAATTGTTTAGTTTTATTAGTTTATTTTAATTCAATTAATTCAATCTTTTATTACCTTATACAAAGTTCATTCAAGTTTTTAGGTGATTAATCCAACCCTCATGGGAACGATTTCTTTTATACTACAAGTTACAACCTTTATACTTGCAATATGAAAGTTTTCTATAAAAAACTATGTAAAAGTTTTTAGCTCCATTGTTAAGGATTGAGTTTAGCATCTTATTCAATTTGAATTCTTTTAATTTATAAAGTGTAATACTTTTTTTCAGATACATGATCATAAAAATCACGAGGAATAATTTAACAATTTTTAGGCGTTTTCTTTCAACCCAGTAAGGCAATACGACATGGATGTTAGTTACTTTAGCATATATAATTTTGGGTGGCAAAAGCACCCAAATTATTCTTGACATAATAATATAAAAATTAACATGAAAGCATAAGGTCCATCAAGTTTTTAGCAAGATAGGCTTAGATCTTTAAAGTTAAAGTTAGATAAGTTAATGAATATGCTAAGATCCAAGTTCAATAGTCAAGATGAACATCAGAAGAGGACGAAAGCCAATTTTGATCAAATAATGACACAGCACTCCTATTCTCTTCATAAGATGAAGGTTTAAGTTGGGCTACTTTCTAATGAATTGTTAACAAGGAATGTGGGGAATCTTCCAAGTAACACAAAAGCATAACTAATAGCCATATTGTGTTATAACTCTTTTGGGGGTAACCATTACAATCATAAGTGTTGGGCATCAGATTATATGTGTGAGCATCCATATTGCATTCAAAACTGGCCTTAAATTACATCATAGAAGGATGTTGATAATTATACTGCAGCAACTCTTACACTGATGTATGGAACGATTATGCTTCAGCTAAATTTTTACTAAAAGACCTTACTAAAGAGGAGACAAAGGACAACGTCATGAATCAAGTTGCAATTTAAAAAGAGAAGGAAGCCTCTATCCATGAAGAGCAAGTAAAAGAGTGGACAAAGGTATTTGAGAAAGAAAAAGATCATGCCACCTTAAGAAAAAGATCAAGCCATCTTCCCACAAGACAAACTGTTTGAGTCAATTGAAGATTTAGGAAATTTTATAATTCCTTATTTTATTGATAGTTTGTTACTGAAAAGGGCATTAATGGAATGACTTGGATTTCTTAATTTGATAAATTATGTAGTTATTATTATCTTACAACATATGGCTTATTCACTTACTACTAAACTACTATATAGAGAGAAAGGTGTAAGCAAGTCATTAATTATATTTGTTATGTATGTTGTTTTTCCTTGTGTCTCATTTCTATATTGAGGTCAATGTGTTGCTCAAGTGTGGAGACATATATTCACTTACATATCATTTTGTGTGTGTGAATTTTGCATTTACATTGTGTTAGTTTATTTGTATTTAGTGAACTCGTTCTCTAATAAACATCTATACATTTGTTTAAGTATCTCCATCCTTTAGTATATGGAATTAGCTACTTCTATATAAGGAAAAAATACGATGCATACTAGTCTTTTATGCTATATTAATGTCTAATCTTAATAGAATAATGATCAAGAACAATTTAAGAATAATAAATAAATGTAATATGAATCTTATAATTATGATCTTATCATAATTTTATTTGCAATATATATTTACCTTATGAATTATCATCTATGTTTGAATAAGATAAAGAATGTGTTAAATTTTATTTTAAAAACTTTCTTTACCATAAGTATGCAAATCGTATCTTATAGTATCAAAAGTATCGTTCCCACGAGGATTGTATTAGTTACCTAATAATTCTTGTAACACTTTATTTAAGGTAAATAGTATGAGAAAAAAAACTACACTAAATAAAATTGATAGCTGAATAATTGAACAAGCAACAGTGAAATAATTGATTAATCAATGATGAAAACTTAGAAATTACTTTTATCCTTATTTGTTTTCACTTCACCTTTTTTATCTAACACTACCCGACCCTAGATATTTAATAATTATGATTACCCTCTCTTAAGATCTAACCAAGCAATCCTATTTAAATAGACAGAAACAAAATTGTGAGCTCTCGATCTATCAAAACTCTTCCTAACTATCCAATTGGATTTGAAGTAATCTTATGGGTAACTAATAAACAATTAAGATCTCTCTTCAATTGCCTATTAACTTAACGTTTATAGCTCTATTATAGTACCAACTCTTGTTACATAACACAACACAGATGATTCAACATAATCTCTCAATTCAAATTGAATATCAAACAATGAACGTCAGAAACTATATACTATTAAATCAAGAATGTATTAACCAATAATTCAACAGTAATCCTTAAAGGAAGTTTAGCAATCCATATTCAACATGTCACGACCCGGAATCACATCAGGTACATGACAACCACCACATACCCAAGCTATGGATACTCACGGTACCCTTAGGCTAACTGAATATCTTTAAAAACATTTGAACAGCACAACGGCTGTATTTTGAAAATCCCAAAACTTAATTAAAACACCTATAAATTAGTTTTAAACGCACTACTATAATCACATTAAAACTCTACCGCAACTTTTGGACTTTTAAGTCCACTCAAAAGCAATCTCAACGACAATACAAAAGGTTCATACATAAGGTCATTTACAAACCATAAGATAGTCAAGAGTTAATTTACAAAATTATAAATCATATCAACATAATCGTGAACCACTATACAACAAAAGTACAAAATAGAGGCTACCCACATGCAGTAATGCCCCGAAAATAGCAAAAGATTGCACGAACCACTCAAAGCTTCAAGGTCACCAAATTAACCTGCATAGTTAAAAAGCAGAGGGTACACTATGTACTAAGTGAGTGGGAAAAAAAAGCATATATCGCAAACAAAACTCGTTACACACCAAAGCAGTCTAAATAACTTATGGATGATTTAAGCATCTAACATACATATAACCACCTATGAAGTGAACATATATGACATAGAATCATATAGGCCAAGTCTATGACTTATTCCA
Organism: Erythroxylum minutifolium; assembly: GCA_027123815.1. Taxonomy (NCBI): domain Eukaryota; kingdom Viridiplantae; phylum Streptophyta; class Magnoliopsida; order Malpighiales; family Erythroxylaceae; genus Erythroxylum; species Erythroxylum minutifolium. Next base: position 4,492 of record JAOTJB010018876.1, read on the forward strand.
TAATGATTAGGAACTACATAGGCCTAGTTTATTAACCACTCATTCAATGAACATAGGTTTCAGTTCCAGTACACAAGAGCAGAAAAGCATCACATGTAAAATCAAATATCGTCAGGAAGTCATATCTTAAAATAGGCCAAAATAGTTATGTGTGTTGCCATTAGTCGAACAAACTAGTGTGCACACCCACCAATTCCCAGTGTTGGCTCGACTTTCATGTGTAATGAGTCCAGACTACAGTCGACAAGAGCATTATAACCCTAGGTGATGACCTCGTCGGTGATAAGACCTCTAGGTGTGCAATCATCTATAAGTCCAATGGAAAGGTGTCAATACAAGGACTTGACTTTTATGTACCAGCATTAAAGGATATGGGGGTCACTTAATCTGTTATGCCTAGCACATGAATGCCAATCATTACCTCACTAATTACAAGAAATCATATACAAATACTTTGTACTAAAATCAAGTAAGGTACTATGCCATTATTAATCGATCCAATCAATAAAATGGAACCTTACCATAGCTCTAAGCCAAAAGAGAATACATACATGCAGCATACATGACTCGGTTATGCGTATGTAAGTTCCAAAACATTAATTCATATAGTGAAAGTCACCTTTTGTACTCCAAGTGCAAAGTTATTCAAAACAATGATGTTTATTAAATACATAAGTATACTAGCATCTGTTTGAGAATTCAATTCTACTATGCATTACCTAGGTTCAAAATTCACATACAAGTTATTATGCATGTCTTGGGTTTTCCTAGTCCCATTTGAGAGATATGTTTTCCCTAACTCACCTCAAAAGAAGGTGTACACTCCTTTGACTTCAACAATCCTTAGTACGACCTCCTGGATTCACAGCTCCCGAACCTTTATACATAAAATATACAATGTATTTACTACTCAAACATGTACCTCATATTTATACACCATCACATAAGTGTATAAAATATAATTTCACTATTTTTAAGCTATAAGATTCGACCATTAAGCTTCTCACATGATTACTTCCCTTATTATTCGCATACACTTTCTTTTGCATCTTCCAAGGCATTTAATGCCTTTGATCCAATACTTACACATTTCAAAGCATAATTAAACGCATCTTTATCCAAGCACATTAGGTCACTACTCATCAATCTATGCAAAAATTCAAGTTTACTCTGAGCAAACATGAAAACCTCTTTCCAATGCACACCATTACAATCTTTAAATCCTAAGCTAAGTTCACTTAAGCATTTTATCAAACACCTAATGTGCATGACTTTCAAATCATATTTTCAAGACTTCATCATAGTAATTCATGCTCCTATCTTGTTATATAACAACCACTTCCGAACAATGACACATTTCACCACTCCATTAAATCCAATTCCCTTCACTTAAACCCTCAATTTTAAAAGATATTCAAAATTTTACAAACTTTCACTAAAGAGAGGGTGTCTCAATTTTGTTTTAATGAGACTTCTCCATGACTCATTTAATTCATCTAAACCTTGTTTCATGCATGTTCAAGCATGGAGAACAATATATCTTAACACCAAACTCAAAATCATAATGTAAAGAGAGATGAAACAAAATTTACCTAAAATTTCCTTTATTGATGTCTTAAAATCCTTTAAGAATTTCACAAATCTAATGATAGATATAAGTTCCTTGATCCTAAATTAACTTAGAACACCTTGGTTTGGGTCGGAGAATTAAAAACAATGGTGGAAATTGGGTGATGCCAAAAGTGCTCTTCTTCTCCTCTCTTTTACTTTCTTCTCCTTTCTTTTAATTAAAACAAAGTGTTTTAATTCTAAATGGTGGGGTGCACGGCCACACACACAAGGAAGAAGGGTATAGAATATTGTCTCCTCTTTAATCAAACATGGTTTACCTTTTTGCCCTTAGCTTATGTGAAATTACCATTATACCCTTCAAAATTTTCCTAAATTTGCAATTAAGCCCAAGATTTGAGAATGAACAAAACTTTATTTTCATTTTGGTCCTTAGATTTTTGAAAATTATAATTAAGCCCCTTAACTTTATCAAATTACGTATTGGTCCTCTAAGAATTGAAAATTTATTTTTAAATCCCTTATGTACATCAACTTTTCCAATTAAGCTTTCTAAGTGTCCAATAAGTCTATAAATCATATATAATCACCTCTAAGGCATTAGAACACATTTAACTTGGCCACCATGGCCATATCCATCCAATGGACTCGGTTTTACACATTTAGAAGCTTATATGCCAAAAATCTCCAAGATTTCAAATACTGATGAACTCTAAGTTCATGTAAGGACATATAACATTATATATCACTGGTATATATACCGAAAGGATTCAAATACATTTTTTAACTCATATACAACCATGTATATATATCAATAAACAGTAGTATCTCGAAGTACAGACTAATACAAAAAGGGCTCAAAGAGTCTGGCATTACATTATCCATCTTTTAATAATTGTTCAATTCGGATCGAGGCAGCTCTCAGCCCAATAAAACTACTTAGATTTGTAATAGCTAACCTCGTTCTAATCTCTATATTTAGCCCATCTTCAAACCTCCTACATTTTTCCTCCTCAGTCAAAACCAACGCAGTTGCATATCCCATTACTTCATTAAATCTTATCTCATATTCAACTAAAATAAGACTTCCTTGCTTCAGATTTAGGAACTCTTTCATCTTCCTACCTAGGTAGATCTTCGGCATGTAATTCTCCTTGAAGACTTTCAAAAAGTCTTCCCACTTTAAACTGCAAGGCCTAGTGGTACTACTGAGAAGAGTCTTTCACAACTAATAAGCTGGACCTTGCAGTAGCAAAATTACGTTGACAAATCTCTCATATGACTCACAATCCATTTGATCGAATATCCTTTATGTTCTCTCTAACCATCCTTCTGCCTCAGCAGGGTCTGTACTTTTGTAGAAGTCCATGGCTCCCTGCTTTCTAGTTTATCATATCTCCTTTCTCTCCTCTCAGGAATTCTCTAAGGCATTTGATTAGATCGAGGTACTAAAGACTCTCTATAGGCTCCTACGGACTCTAGGTCAGCTTATTCTATGACTTGATTACCTATAGTGGATGACCTATAATAAACAATAATCGTGATTACTATACGACTCCCTCTCACTATATATCATGTCTATATGCTTATATCTGTCACTATAGATGCCAAACCATGCTTTGATAGTAAAACCTATAACGTACCACCTTCACGGGGCATATACCTAAAAATTCGACAGATGTTCGGGAGCATGCCCTATGAAAGCGGCATGTTAGAGCAGTCACATTCACTTATTTTGGCATCATACATATAACACAAATATTCAAATTATCAATTCCTCACTTCCATTTATAAAACATAATTTACATTGTAGCATTTCGCTATATAATCCATCTTTGGGCTATCGAGATATATGAGAAATAACATTGACAAATTATGAGGTGCATTGCATTCACATGCATACCATTAGCATACACACACAAATTTTGATTTTTGTACATATTACAAAGACTGTATACGCACTCAATCGACATGTTCCGGGTATGAAAGATTTAAAATGATCATAATGTGAATTGTGAATTTTTATGACTTGAATTTTGATTTGATGGTTTCAATTATTAATATAGAATTTATTTGTTAAAATTATGAGATTTATGAATTTATGTATATATTTGGACTAAGAAAAATGCCAAGTGGCAATACAAATTGATAAATGACAATAGAAATAAGTTATACATGATAATAGAAATGAGTGACACATGGCACTAGGATTTATTGACAAGTGGTATAAAAAGTTGGGTGATAAATGGCATGAAAATTGAGAGACAAGTGGACTAGTTATTAAGAGATAAGTGGAACCACAAGAAAATGACAAGTGGCAAGTGAAAAGTGTCACAATATTTGCCACTCACCACTCATGACACTCACCTTTGAAAGACAATCTTCATTTGCCTTTTATTTGTTACTTTTTGCTTCATTCTCTCATCTTCTTCTTCTCTCCATTCACGATACTCACACTTTTACAACCTAACCATCAACGTGAGTTTTGTTAACATCCTTCATCTAGCCACTCTAAGATTTCAGTTATCTTCATTTTTTTACTAAAAACCTAGCCTATTCTACCTTGAAAGATTGATGATCATGTAAGCTTGGAAGCTAGGGTTATATGGTGATTTGAAGAGGATTTAGAGTTAAACAAGTAAGTAAGATCTTGTTCTTCATGGCTTTATTTAATGAAACGTTTATAATGATAGTTTAGAGATAGATTGAAGGTGTTAATGGTGTGTGAAGTGTGCTAGAACGTTAATGAAGAAATGGAGAGGTTGATGAACTATTTTTGTATAAATTATCAATAATAATTTATGAAATTTTATGTGGATGATTTGAGTTAGGATTTGAAGTATAATTGATGATGAATTTATGCTACAAATAAGTGTTAGTGAAGTGTTTTCAAATCTGGAAAATTTAGGACTACATATATGATGGTAATGAAGCAAATGAGTATATTTTTGTGGGATTTAATGTAACTAATATGGAAGCTAGACTAGTATGGAATGAAGTAGCTTTATAGGAAATGAATTCTGGAAAAATTCAAGTAGTAGAGATGTCTCTAAGTATATGAAATTTGTAGAGAATTGAGGAAGAAAGACTATACACAATCGTGGCCCTCAATGCATGATCGTGGCCTATTTACTTGCCTTCTGTCACGATTGTGGCAAGGTCCCCCATAATCGTGAGCCTAGTTTTGGATTGATAATTTCTGTTTTGTGTACATGTTGAATCAACTGACAAAACAAATCACTCTAAATTCGTGTATTTGTACTTAATTAAGGCTTGGAATGAACCTAGATTGTTGATTGATTAATTGGTTAAAGAGCTTGATATGTTTAGATTGATAATTGAGGTTATAACATAAGAATGGATTAATGTTATTAATGTAACTAAATTTGGAAATTTATGAGTATTATATGAATGAAGGTGTTCTTAAGAAAGTAATAATGAATGAGAATTTAGATATTATGTGATCATAATATTTAAATGTGATCTAAAGAAAGTGAGTAAGGTGTATTCAGTAATAATGAATGAGAATTTAGATATTATGTGATCATATAATGCTAAGATAACATTAGAGAATGAATGATTGGTGATATTATAATGAGCAAGTATTATTGAGGTATAAACCTAAGTGTAAACTAGACAAATCCAAGTGATAATGGTTGAATGATCAAGACTTGTGATTAAGGACACATACCCGGGAAAGTCAAATTAGGCTTGGATTGTACATATATATCTATGTGTGTGTGTGTGTGTGTGTGTGATTGAGTACTTATGTGATTGAACAATTTTGTACTGTGTATAAACGTGTGTATTGCAAGATTTAAATGCTCAAGTCAAACGCCAGCATCTAGACATTGTCGGTTTGTTAAGGCAATAGCTATCTAGAGCTTAGTGTGAGTCAACCTAGATGTTTCTCACTAGGATTGATTGTATCTGCTTAAATTTCAATTATTGAATTGTTAGTGAATATGATAATTCCAGACATTGATCGTTCGAGGAGTTTGATAATGAGATTTTATTGGAAGTGCTTTATAATTGAATGTAAATCTGAAAGAAATATGTGTACTTAAAAAATATGTTGAATGCTGAACTTAGGTTCAATGAATATGAAAAATGACAGTGTCTGAAATGAATGAAAGTTATTGAAAGTGTAATATGTGAAATCATGCATTTCATCACATTGTTACACATGATCATATAAAGGAGTTGTAACTGGAGTTGGCCAGTGAAAAAGAGCTTAAAGCTCATAAATGCACATAAGGAGCCATAAGCTCAGTATGTAAAATGAGCCTGATATCTACAATAGATACAGGACAGTTATGAATGAGCCTGGTATCCACAATAAATACAAGACAGTTATGAATGAGCCCGGTATGCACAATGGATACGGGACAGTTAAAAAGGCATTCGGTCAAAACAAAGTAACAATAAAAGTTGAGTCACATATGCATTGCATATACAAATTGACATGTATTATATGAATTATTTAAACTGTTTTGAATTAGAATTGTGAAATAGTGTACATAATTGTATTTGATGAAATATGATGATATGTGAAGTGATGTTCAATATGTGATGTTATGATTTATCTGTGAATTTGGAATGTAAACTATCTTTGTGATTTGACACAAGTGAGCACATCGATGATGGTTCACTCATTAGGTTTACAAAACTCATCAAAATTATAAAGTTGATTTTCAGGTATGAGAGAGGAGACCTAGCCATTAGGACACTTTAGAAGAAGTCTAATATTGCATTTTTGGACTCAAGGAATGGCTCAAAGATCTGTCAGCTGATATTGAGGAGTTTAGATAGAGTACTTTTGTATAGTGTTCTCATTTCATGTATAGTGTTGTAAAGAGTAGCAAACTCTAAGATATTTTGTGATAATGTATATATGGATTATGTAG
>JAOTJB010018908.1:0-10965 GCA_027123815.1 Erythroxylum minutifolium
GTAAAGAATCTAGTAGTATCAACTGAAGGTATCGAGGGGGGATCGGAGGATACCCTGAAAATAATCCACTGCCATCTACCCCAATGCTCCCTTATAAGTGATAAAAGTTCCTATCTCATCATGTAAACTGTGCATCCTACCTCTGGCCTGTCTATGAATCAAAGATCTGTGAAAGAATCTAGTATTCTGGTCACCCAAAGCAAGCCACTAAACCTGAGATCTTTGTCTACAAAAAGACTCCTTGTCCTGCTTCAATCGGTAGTATTACCGAGCAAGGTCGCGCATAACAATATCTAAATCTGACGAGAATGAGGAAGCATCTAAAGTTGCCTGAATTGCAGCTCACTGGGCCCGAGCCTCCTTAACTCTGCTGGAAATGTGACTGTAGTCCCAAAAATAGAAGGACTTCAGCTCTTGCTTCAGCAGACCTAGTTGGTGAGTCAAGCAAAACATCGGGTCAACTTGCACAGGCATAATCCAAACCCTCCTAACAAGCTCTGAGAAGTTGGGATGATAAGCCCGACATTTCAAAAACTTGAAAGGAGTAGGAGGTCGACATTGTAGGGCTCCAAACTGAACCACCATAGCACTATGATAAGATATATCACGTGGTAGAACCTCTGTAAAGGTATTAGGCCGAGATGAGAACCATGCAGAGTTACCAAAACTCCAATCCAAACACCGGAGAATAGAACCTAGTCCCTCCTGGCCATTATGCCAAGTGTACTGCAAACCTCTGTAAGGAATCTGTAACAACTCAACATAATGTTAGCACTGCCCAAACTCGTCCATATGCCTGTACCAGCTGGTATCCCCCCCCAACTATGTCAGAATGACTTAAGATTGCATTAAAATCTCCTAAAACCAACCAAGGCATACTATTGAATCGCCCAGCCTGCAGTCGAAGAAAATTCCAGAGATCTCATCTAGTACTTGGATCCGCGGAACTATAAACTACTATCAAGCCAAAGGTAGTACCCTTCATCCCCTAATCACCTCACAACTAACACCCTGTAAAGTGGACACTAGACTCTGAACCTTGAACAGTCTTGGATCTGAACATAATAAGATGCAATAGGCGATCTCCTCCATCACATTACTTAATTAATCCCAACCCTCATAAGTGGAAGCAACTACATGCGGAATATGTAAAGAAGTAACCTTTGTTTCCAATAGTCCAATCAAACTAAGGTCATACCACGAAATCCAATCTCTAACTGCTCTCTAGGTATTGGAGCCATTGAGGCCCCTAATATTCCAAGTTCATATCATAGGAAATCGAAGACAAGAAAGATCATAGAAATCAACTAGATGGGCCAGACCCCTCGCTCCCCCTACTGGCAGTCAAACCCGAAAAGAGACGAGCTTAAAGAGGCGGTGTGGTGTCTAATGGAAGAAACCCGCCAAGAGAGCCAATAAAGATGGGGCTATGGCTGCTGCTAGGAATGGATGCTTCTGAGCTGAGAAAACAGAGCATCTGACTAGGCGATGCCCTCAAGTCCAGAGAAACATCATGATGAGGCATCCTACAAGGGGTAGTCTGGCAGTCCATGGAAGAAGCCACGGGTACTCCAGAAGTGGGGATGCAGTCGGAGCCCTGAGTCATAGGACTAGTGGGCCGACCTAATGCTGGGCTGGATCCTCAACTCTGAGGGGCTCCCGAAATCACCGTCTGAATGGGCGAGGAAGCAACAATTGTAGGTGTGCTAGCAACCGGAGGCTCGGTAGCAAACTGGGAAACAAGAGACTCGGCTGCAGGTTGGGGGTCGGCTGTAGTTTAGGGAACATATAGGTGTCCAAAACATGACACTTGGAACACCACTTAAGTGTCCACTAGTACTCCAGGCGGATGCAAAATAGCTCACCACTTAATCTGTAACAAATCTTGAGCTCCTGAACAAGATTGGAGTCGGCAGAAAGCTCCATATAATTCCTAGCAAAGGACAGTTAGGTGCGAGCAGAGGTATGACGTTCACAGTTAAGTGGTCACCTAATCCGTTGGGCCAGGAGGCCAAGCTTGCGCTCATTCTACAAAGGGAATGGTAATCCATGCAATCGGACCCAGACAGACAATCTAGAGACTCTGGATTTATCAAACAAATAATGCGGATGTTACTGCTATAAGACTATGGATTTTTCGCCAAAAATCTATAGGCCTTGCTCAAGTATTAGCTGTAAAGCCGCCTCTGACTGAAATTGAAAGAGAAAGAACCCTGTACCTATAAAGAGAACATCCTCCAGGCCTAGGGTCTAAGGTTTTTACCTTTTTATCGTAATGTATGCTTACACCTTAGTACAATTTACCTTTTTCATCATAATGCATGCTTACACCTTAATACAATCTCTAATTTTTGAAGTTCATAAATATTAATTTCTTTTTAGATTTGTCAATATCGAGCACAACTGGAGGTGTTGTAAGTACAAGTGTTGCAAGCATTATTACAATGCCCTATTATAGGATATAAGATATAGGATATATAGGATATAGGATATAGGATTTCAGATTAAAGTTTATGGTTTAGGTTTAAGATGTAGCTTGTAGGTTATAGGTCTTAGGTATTAGGAATTAGGGTTTAGTGTTTAGGATAAAAGTTAAAGATGTAGGCTATATAGGTCTTAGGTATTAGGATTTAGTGTTAGACCCCGATTTTGGATTCTAACTTGTGAGTCAAATGTGAGCGCATCACTCTGTAGGGTTGTTTGGATCAAAATTAGAAAAGGGCTATATATATATATATAATCTAGCAAGCACCCTATGCAGCATTCCTAACTTGTAAAAATCATATCTCTCGACTCCGATGTCCAAAAATTACAATCTTTATTTCATTGGAAAGTTAAGAGGATAAACTACAACTTCTAAGAAGACAACTTTGCCTAAAGCATCCTAGATTAATACAAATTTTCCCGTGAAGTTAGAACACAGATTTTTCCTATATGAATGCTTAAAAAAATGTAATGCGAAAGCTTGGAAAATCATGAGCCAAACATAAATACATTTTGTTAACTTAAAAAGAGTGGAGTTTTATAAGGATTTAGTAGGCATTTCAAGCCACAAATGCATCACTGGACTCATAATACAAAATACAAAAAAATACATGAATGAGTAATAGTTGAAATGTGGCTAAAGCCTTGAGTTTTCATATACTAACTTAAATACAAAAAAAGCAGACTTTGAGTGGTGCCTTGACTCTCAATCACTTGAGCTCTTACTCGTCACCTAAAGATGAGGAGGAAGGAGGTGAGCTAAAAACTCGTGAGAAACAAGTTTATAGCAGAGAAACAAGCAAAACCATTGAAAATATTCATGTCATAGTAAAATGCATTAAAACCATAAAACATGTATTTCTCAAATTCTCAAACTTGTCAAACAAATCATAAATAACATAAGACATGTTTTTCTCAAATTCTCAAACTTGTCAAAAAATCATAAACAACATAAGACATGTATTTCTTAAACTCTCAAACTTGTCAAACAAATCATAAAAAACATAAGACATGCATTTATCAAATTCTCAAACTTGTTAAACAAATCATAAACAACATAAAACATGTATTTCTCAAATTCTCAAACTTATCAAACCAATCATAAACAACATAAACAAGCATCATGGTTTGGGTAGTCTATATAAACATAATGGAGAAGCCTTGTAGCTAAGCCATATACATGAGGGAGTTCTTATCTCCAATAAATAAGAGGGAGTCCATAATGGAGCTCCATGCCACTAGCGGCAGGCAGAAGAAGCCTTTTAACATGGTCAACATGCACATGACATAACATGATGGACACCACAAACCCAAACACAAACATGAATTTCATGACTTGTAAACATATTGCACAAAAGGCACATTTCGGAAACATGATTTCCATAAGCATAACATATTTCAATTACAATTTCCATCATCATTTCATAACTTAAACACAAACATGAATTTCATGACTTGTAAACATATTGACCAAAAGGCACATTTCAAAAACATGATTTCCATAAACATGATATATTTCAAATACAATTTCCATCATCAAGATTCATGTACCAAACATGTAGCAAATACTTAAATCATTTAATAAGCAATAAATGCAACATTTATAAAGCAATTGAAATCATTTAAATCTATTGATTAGGAAAATAATCATGGCTCATTGACTCAAACTATAATCATTTAACCCACCTGGATTCCTTGCTTAAAAACTTGCTTTAAAATGCCCTTCCTCTTGCTCCTTTTGCATCTCTTGATTTCCTTTAACATTGGCAAAATTTTGATTCAATTGGAATACAAATTGGGAATTCAAATAACATATTTACTAAAAATTGATTATATAATACATAAACCCATGTATTTCCTAAGCTTTATGAATCAACATTCCTTCCAAATTCCAAAGGATTAAAAATGGGCTTACCTTGAATCTTCAACAAACAAAGCGATTTTTGGCTCAAATGCAAGCTCTTCTCTTCTTATTTCTTTTTCTCTTCTTGAATAATATCAAATTCGCTCTTGAAAACTAAGAAAAGATGAAACCTAAGCTTCATCTTCTTCCTTTTCTCTAATGGCCGAACCCTCCTTCACCTTTTCTTTCTCTTTTACGTTTTTCACTTCTTCTCTCCCTTGATGTTACGGTTTCTTCATCTTATGAAGAAGACAACATTTTCCTCTTCCACTTATACCCTTAATGAGTGCGAAATGTCAATCTTACCTTCATTTAATTCTTCATAGTTTTTAAGCTTAAATGACATGGCACAATTGCCCTATATATATTCTTACTACTTTAATTTAACTAACCAGTGTAATAAAATCTTACTAACACTATAATAAATAATTAAACCATAATAATTATTCTATCATGTCCTCATAATTTATTTAAATCATGCTTAAAAATTCTATTTATTCTAAGGCAAAAAGTCTAATTCCATGATTATTCCATAAAATATTACGCTTAACTTAATGAAAAATTTCAGAGGCCAACATTTCTCCCCTTCTTAAAAGAATTTCATCCTCAAAATTCTTACCTGAGTCATTGAAGAGGTGTGGATACTTCTCCTTCATGGCCTCCAAGGGCTCCCACGTGGCCTCTTCCTTAGAATGGTGCTTCCATAGGACTTTAACTAGTTGAACTGTCTTTTTCCTGAGGACCTTTTCCTTAGTGTCCAGAATCTCCACTAGAGTCTCCTCATAAGTCAAATCATCTCTCAACTGAACCTTAGTGGTCTGAATGATGTGGGAGGGATATGATCTATACGTCCTTCACATGGAAACATAAAAGACATCATGTATCTGTGACAATTCTTATGGTAGTGCCAACCTATAGGCCAGTAATCCAATCCTCTCAACAATCTCGTAAGAACCAACGTATCTTAGGCTCAACTTGCCCTTCTTGCCAAACCTCATGACTCCTTTCTAAAGAGATGTCTTAAGAAAGACTTTCTCACTAACTTCATACTCCTTTTCCTTTTGGTGTCCATCAGTATAGCTTTTCATTCTATCTTGACTTGCTTTAAGCCTTTAATTAACTAGATTGACCTCGTCAACTGTCATCTGGAGTAACTCTGTTCGTATTAATTTCCTTTCTCCTTCTTCATCCTAGCATATAAAAGTTTTACATCTTCTTCCATACAATGCTTCATAAGGAGCCATCTAAATGCTCGAGTGGTATAAATTATTATAAGCAAATTCGACCAATGGAAAATGCTCATCCCAAGCACGTTTGAAATCTATATCACATGCCTTAAGCATTCCTTCCAGGATTCGAATGGTCCTCTCAAATTGACCATCTATTTAGGGATGGATAGCAGTGTTAAAATTTAACTTGGTCCTTAAAGCTTCTTGCTTGCTTTCCCAAAATCTCAAAGTAAATCAAGGATCACTGTCAGAAACTAAAAAGTTTGGAATCTTAAGTAATCTCACTATCTCATCAATATACTTCTTTGCTAGCACATGCAAAGAATCAGTCTGTTTAATTGCTAGAAAATTGGCTAACTTCATCAAACGGTCAATAATAACCTATATGGAATCATGCTTCCTACTGGTTTTGGGCAAATCCATAAGAAAATCCATGGTTATCCTTTGCCACTTCCACTTAAGAATAGACAATAGCTTTAACTTGCCTGAAGGTGCTTAGTATTCATCCTTGACATACTAAGACATTAAACACTTGCGTGCATATTCTGCTACATCTTTTTTCATGCCTTTCCCCCAAAAAAGCTCTTTGAATTCTTTGTGTATCCTGGTGCTACCTGGGTGCATGGCATAAGGTACATTATGTGCCTCGTAAAGTATCTCATACTTTTCCTCCTTGAAATTCGAAATACAAAGTCTATTGCCTACAACCATAAGTCTATCATCCCACACTACCACTTCAGATTGCTTACCATTCTTAATTTCTTCTGCATCTTTTTTCTTGTAACTCTTTAACTTTATCTCTGAGAATTGGTCTCACTCTGAAATTAGCAATAATGGAATTGGATTCCTCCTGTTTTAAGTTTATTCTAAGCTTAGCCATCTCTTCCAATAATGGTAGATAAATTGTTTAAACATGGGCTATAGAGGATTTCCTACTCAAGACATCGGTCACTACATTTTCCTTGTATGGGTGGTATTCAATCAACAAGTCATAATCCTTAAACGACTCTAACCACCTTCTCGGTCTCAAATTCAACTCTTTCTGGCTCAATAAGTACTTGAGACTTTTATGATCTGTAAAAATCCTCGTCTAAACTCCATACAGATAATGTCTCTAAATTTTCAAGGAAAAAATTATAACTGCTAATTCTAGATCATGGGTTAGGTAATTCAATTCATAAGGCTTTAGTTGCCGCAAGACATAAGCTATTACCTTATTGCCTTGCATCAACACACATCCCAAACCCTTTCTGAAAGCAAAACTATAAGCTATATAGTCTTTATCTCCCATGGGCAAGGTCAAAATTGGAGCATTTGTCAATCTGTGCTTAAGCTACTTAAAGATCTTCTACCATTCATCACTCCAGTTAAATTTCTTATTTTTCCTTAATAACTTGATCATTGGAGCAGTTATCATGAATAACCCTTCAACAAACCTCCTATAATATCCTGCCAGACCTAGAAAGCTTCTCACTTCTGCTACTGTCTTTGGTGCATACCTTTTCACCACTGCTTTAATTTTTCTCGAATCAACATGTACCCCATCCTTTGAAATTATATGTCTAAGGAATATCACCTTATGAAGCCAAAATTCACATTTGCTAAATTTGGTATAAAGCTCCCTCTCCTTTAGTGTTTGCAACACTATCCTTAGATGTTCCTTATGTTCCTCTTTGCTTTTGGAATAAACCAAAATGTCATATATAAATATTATAACAAATTGGTCCAAATATTCCTTAAAGACCCTATTCATGAGATCCATGAATGTAGTTGGAACACTGGTCAATCCAAATGGCATGACTAGGAACCCATAATGCCCATAACGTGTCCTAAAGCCTGCCTTTTGTACATCGGATTCCCTAATTCTAAGCTGATGATAGCCTTACCTGAGATCAATTTTGGAGAAAACCTTTGCTCCTTGTAGCTAGTCGAACAGATCATCGATTTGTGGCAGAGTACACTTGTTCTTAACGGTCACCTTGTTGAGCCTCCGATATTCAATGCATATGCTTCATGTTCCATCCTTCTTTTTAACAAATAGAACCGACAATCCCTATAGTGATAACCTTGGCCTTATATGCCCCTTATTTAACAATTCTCCCAACTACTCCTCAAACTCCTTCAGCTCAGCATGAGCCATTCTATATGGTGGTATGGAAATGGGTACAGTACCTGGAATCAAATCGATGGTGAATTTGATTTCCCTTGCTAGTGGCAATCCAAGTAAGTGTTTTGGAAACACATTTAGAAATTCCCTCATAATTGAAAACTTTTCTAACTTTCCTTCGTTCACCTCGGTGTCCACAATGTGTGCTAAGAAGGTGAACTTAAAAGTCACCTTCTCACCTTTGCTAAGATCAAATTCTACCTCTTTGCGGCTACAGTTTAACTTTGCATGATATTTCTCTAAGGTATCCATTTCAAGTATAACATCTAGGCCCTTTAAATCTAAAGGCATTAAGTCCACTACCAGTCTAACACCATTAATAAAGAATTCACAATCTCTATATGCTTGACTTATTATCACAATCCTCCCTATAGGAGTACTAGCAATCAATGGACTATCCAATGGCACCAAATTAACACCATGTAATGCCATGCTTGTAGAAACAAAAGAATGTGTGGAGCCAAAATCAATCAATAAATATACTTCTAAATTAAATAACTGAGTCATACCTATAACAACTTCAGGTGCAGCTGCAGCTTCATCTCTAGTCATGGAAAACACCCTTGCTTGTGTTGACCCCTTGGCCTTCCTGGAGGAATAACCTTCTTTGCAGCTCCAGAACTTCCCACCTCAGTGGCTGGCTTGGTTCCTACTGTTTCAGCTCTTTTTGGGGCTTGCATCAATGACCCATCTTACCTTGGTGCTTAGGGATATTCCCTGACCATGTCTCCCTTCTCTCCACATTGGAAACATACTCTAAGTAACTTGAGGCACTCTCCTCTGTTAAACTTCCCACAATGCTTGCATTAGGGGTTCGTATCTTACTCCCCTCCATCCTTTTGTTGCCTCCTATAGTTGAAGCTTTCACTGAAGATGCCTGTGCTTGCTTATTCTTAGCAGTGCCACTACTTCCCACTTCGCTCTACGTGTGGAAAGTCCTCTTACTCCTCTCAGGCTTGGGGGCACTCATTCCCTTCTTGGAAGACTGTTCCTGGTTCTTCCTCTTCCAGTTTACTTCATACTTTATGTTCTCCAGTTTCTCAGCTTAAAGTGCAGCATCTACCAATAGTTGGTAGTCATAAAAGTTGTGGATCAATACTTTCTCCTTGATCCCCAAATGAAGTCCTCCCTTAAACTTACAGCACTTATCCTCCTCATTCTTAACAATGTTGGTCGTATACCTTGAAAGTTGGGTGAACTTTAGCTCATATTCACTCGCACTCGTATCCCTCTATGTGAGATTTAGGAATTCTCTTGCCTTCTCTTGGACATAAACTGTCAAGAAGTATTTCTTCCTAAAGGCTTCCAAAAATTTTCTCCATGACAATACGATGGTATGACGTGGCTATAGGGCACTGATTCCCACTAATGGAGTGCGTCCCCTTGTAGCAAACTCATTGCATAATCTAATTTCTCCTCATCGGAGCACTTCATCTAAAACAGGACTCTCTTTGTCCTTCTCAACCATTCACTTAATAGGTGGTTATATGCATGTTAAATGTGTAAAACCATTCTTAAGTTATTTAGACCATTTTGTGTGTACCGGGTTTTATTTATGACACATGTTTCTTTTCTGCTCACTAAGTATATAATCCTTCGCTTTCTAACCATGCAGGTTAATTTGGTGAGTTTGAAGTTCTGAGTGGATCGTGTGGTCTTTTCACATTTTCGAGGAATTACCGCACGTGGGTAGTTTCTATTTTGCACTTTTGTTGTATAGTGGCTCATGATTATGTTGAGATGCTTTATAATTTTGTCAATTAGCTCTTGTTCTTCTTGTGGATTGTAACTGACTTTATGTGTGAACATTTTATACTACTGTTAAGATTGCTCTTAAATGGACTTCAAAGTCCAAAAGTTGTGATAAAGTTTTAATGTAAATATAAAAGTGCTTTGAAACTGATTTACAGGTGTTTTTCATTTTGGGATTGTCAAATTATGGTCGTTGTGCTGCCGAAATTTTTTTAAGATGTCTAGTTAGCCTTGCATAGTTGGGTTAAGGGTACTGTGAGTATCCTTAGCCTAGGTATGCGACAGTTGTCATATGTTCGATGTGGTTCTGGGTCGTGACAATTAAATTAGTATCAGAGCCAGGTTTTTATGTTTTCAAAAGTGTTATTACTGTTTTCAAAAGATTCTTGAAACTTAGGAGTTGAGTTTAGGTGTCGACAGTCTTTGGTCGAGAAGTTGAGTCTCAGATTGTTAAGTTGACATCCTTAATAGTCAGATGATTTCGACCTCAATGAAAGTACTTGTCAACATTCCTTGGGGTGTAAGGGACATTGGATAAGCTAGGCTTGGTCTGATCTATTTTATTAAATAAAGTCTCTTTTTCTTTGATTTCATAGTAACAACATGGTTAAACGAGGAAGGGGAAGACTCGTAAGGCAAGAACTTTGCGACTCGAGCTAGAGGAACACAACACTGAAGTAGTCACAAAACCTACTATTGCTAGCTCTTCAGCTCATAGGCAACCTCATACTGAAGTACTGTCGGAGGAAGCACAGCTGTGTTTGCCACTGGTGCCGAAAGAGGCTCTGCAGCAGGTGATGACATGGTGGGCACAGTACACTATGTAGCAATAGCCTGGGGTTATAGTGCCACAGATACCACCACAGGTACCGCCACCTCAGCAGCCAGTAGTGGTACCTAGTCATACGCCAAAGCAACATCCAATTCTTGAAATCTCGAGGTATATTAAGGAAGCATAGAACCTTGAGTGTGATACATTTGATGGATGCAGTGATGTTACTGAGGCCAAAACTTGGATGTGATAGACTGCAGAGACATTCCACAATATGGGACTATCTAACGAGATGAAGTTGAAGGTAGTTGTCCGATTACTGAAGGGTGATGCTAGAGTCTGGTGGGAAAATGTTCGGGGACGTTACCATAATTAGATTACCTGGGTGGATTTTATCAATGAATTCAACAGACAATATTATACCAAATTGGATAGAGATCAGAAGAAAGCTGCTTTCTTTACACCAACACAAGGGAATAAGTCGATATACGAGTTTCATCATAAGTTTGTTTGTTTTTACGTGTTTTTAAGTTTTCAATAAAAGAGACAGAGAACTAAACAAACACGTAAACATTTTCTCTTTTTCTATTAGTTCTAGGATTATATAGTCATAATTAGAGCATGCATTGACTAGAAAAATCTATGGCAACTTTAGCAT
>JAOTJB010018914.1:0-10965 GCA_027123815.1 Erythroxylum minutifolium
TAGGCGGGGATCATTGTAATTTTAACTATTTTATATTCTTAATAAAACTTTATTTTTTATTTAGTTTTGATATAAAAATTTTCAAAAAATCTATATTTTATTTGGGCCCTCCTATCTTAAATTTCTGGCTCCGTCACTATGTGAGAGTGATAAGAAATTCCGCAAAGAATGATCTCGTGATATTCAATAAATTCCCTTAACTATTGAGATTGGTATTTTGACATTCAATTTTTATTTTCAAGTTGAATACTCCAGCTTATATTGACAAAGTGGTTTTAACATGAACAATATTAGCATGTCGTTTAATAACTTATATCATCCACTGCTTTCCCTTATAGGGTGATTAGGCTATTCTTTTACCACTGAAATGACCCCTTAAAACATGCAGCAATACAAGAAAAATCATATCCTACTAATATAATCATGACAAGCAAATAAATCAGTTAGAATCTATTAAAAGGATGTATATATTCTTTGTGGCATTTTATTAAACACCATTAGCGTAATTTTTCTTATCCTTAATTAACATGGAAAATAAATCAACAATCAATTGTCGAGAACTCAAATCATTATAACTCTGTATAGAAGTTGTAAGATATTAACTAAGAGAGAAAAAGAAAAATTAAGATAAAAAAAACATCATATTTCATCATTGTCTTTTAGCTATTCACTAAAGAACTAGCTTGAACTAATATAAAATCTCTAAAGAAAAATATGAAATTTCTCTTTTTGTTTTCATTCGTTATAGTGTTTGTTCGTATCTCAACCTTAATAATCTATTTTGGAAACTTCTGCTCTCTCTGTGTGTTGCATTTATAACCATAACCAATCTACACCCTTATTCTTCTCTCTTTGAATACCAACTTTATCATACCCCTCCAAAATATTTTCTTTTCTTATAAAGACAGAGTCTTAAGGAATATCAAAACAAAGTAGCAGTCTAATACCAACTGCATGGTTCCTTTTCCTGGTCTCTTCTTTTTATGATTTCCTATATAGGTTCTTGCAAAGATCAACAAATGTAGGAGATGAAGATACTACCTAAGTGCACGCATGTTCATGGTATTGGCATATTAAATCCCAGGTCGAAAAGATACAATATCTAATAATAAGATATAAGGTTAAGATGAGCAATCTTTTTTAAGGCTTAAGTCTTTTGGATCGACCTTATTCTCAACCCAACTTAAATTTTAAGATAGTATCAGAGCCTATAAAGCCCAACGGCCCAGTAAAGATTCTGGAACCCGAAAGCTTTTCATTGACTGATTATTATTGTTTTACCTCATTCAAATATTGATGCTTGTAATTTTTTATTAAAGATTATTTAATTAATATTTAAATATTAATTCATACAACATATTATATTGTAATATCATTTTTAATTTTGTAATAAAAATAACTATTACATTTATTTTACTATATTACATGGTTTTCTTACTTGAAAGAATCTTTATATTATATTTAAATATTTTGAAAAATAAAAATTTCAAAATATAAACTTGTGATAATATTTTTACAAAGTAATTTTTAATGTATTGAAGATAGAAGTTTAATCTTTATTAAAGTTTAAAAACAAAAATCAAATGTCACAACCTTAACCAAATAGGCCTTTAAATGTCTCTTTATTAAATCTATTACAGAGAAACACTTCTGAAGCAGGAAGTAAGAAAACATTAAGAGCATTTGAATTAAATTAAGTAGGGGACATTAGAAATGGTGAATGATTAAAAAAATAATGACCTATTGGTCACGTCACCGCAACTAAAACAGGGAGGGTATTGAATTGCTTTTGTAATTATATGTAATATTGGGATTAACCATAAAATATCTTATCAAACTCAAGCCTAAGTAAACCCAAACCTAACTCAGCTTATTGTCACCTCTATCGTCTATAAATTTAAAACATTTTAAAATCAAATCAAGGTCATTTTAAAAGGTTAAACCAAAACAGAATTCAATTAAAACATTTAAGTAATAATATTAATTTAGTTCCAAAATATAATTAATCTTTTAAAAAATCAAATATTTGTCTTATTCAAAAAGGTTTTTTTTTTTAAATTTCAGATTGTCTACTAATTTGAGTTTGAGTAGGATCTGGCGATTTGCTCACCCCCATCGTCTTGCAACAAAAGCCTACCTGGGAACCAATACCATTATCCCCAGTTGAATGATATACCGCACAATGCGTCTTGTTGTAAGATCACTCGTTCAATAGTTGAAACTAGTCACAAAACGTGAACTTTTGTGCAAAGAAGGGAAATATTTTTCATATACATGAGATTTAAATTAGTGGCTGCCATCAAGGCTGATACCAAATTGTGCTGTCAGGGAACTTTTGTAAGCATCTGATACAGCAACAACCGTTTCTGAGAGCTGACTCTTTATCTCCACAATTTTGGACTCAACATGCTCTTTGTACTTCGAAACCGAATCAACCAATACGAAGAGTTCTTGAGCTTGCATCTGAATTTCTTCTTCACTTTGTTTAATTGCCTCTTGCAACTTTAGTTCAGAATCCTTCACGGATACAAAAGAAACATGTTAAGAAAAATACCACCCCATTCCACGTTCATGTTTGTTGTGAATATTGGATACTTGAAGAGTTCAGAATCTAAATTAGTGATTCATTAGGAAGGAAAAGAACACAGAAAAAAGTATACTCTGCATATTTGACAAATGATCCTAAGCAACACCAATATCTTCCATTTAGCTACTCGAACAAGTTAAGCCATAAAACCCATACCTTCATCACTTCTGCTGCTTCTTTTTCTAATATATCCAACTGGTGCGCCTGCATCTGAACATCCTCCACAATATTCTTCGCTTCCGCAGCACACCTATGGGTATACTCCTCTGTTTCTTTCCTCAGTGAATTCAATTGATCTTCCACCTAAGGATAAATGTCTCTCATTATTAGATGAATAATGATTCTAGAGCACAGCTACAATGATATGAAAGTCAAAATGAGGCACATGGACAGACTATCTGACTATGTTGCCTAACACATACAAATGATCCAAGACTAGTTTTTCATAAACAAAAAGGAGGAAACTTGAAGGAATTTTGCTCCAAAAGCAATGCAGGAGAAGATGGGTGAAAAGAGGAAAGAGTCCAATGAATTCTTTTTTATAAACTTAGAATTTTATTAAAAGCCATTAATGTTGTGAGAAAGACGCCCTATCTAAGATTAGAGGGGGATCATCATCAAGCGCAGCAATAAAGCAGCAAAGTCAACTAATGAGCAGAAAAGCATGAACGATGCTGCTGCTTAGCAAAATGGATGAGAGGGGGGGAGAGAGAGAGAAAGAAAGAGGGGTTGGGGAACGAAGATTGTACATGGTAAAAATTAGCACATCATACCCAGATCCTTCATATTTTGACCAAAATATTTCTCTTACACCTATGGCCAAATGCAAAAAATGGAATAAGAAAATCTAACATATCTATGTATACTGATCAAACAATATAAACAAGAGATCTAGGTGCAGAGAATGGAAACAAAAAATTGAACACCTGGGAAAAATATTGAAGAATTACCAAGACAACATATACATAAACCAGCTCATACTCGATGCAAAAAAAAAAAAAAAAGAAGCATTTTGAAGCCACATGAATCAGTTATTGTCTTCCTAGACATCCTATGTGACAAAGGGTACATCACTGTATTCGGGATATGTAAATGTTATCATACTGAAAAACGTAAGTGATGGACATAAATACTCTGTAGGAACTATTCTAGTTATTCGGTAATAGCTTTGGTCCATAAATATCAACATTGTGATTCCAAAAGCCTTTGTTACCATACTAGAAAAAGATAGCAGAATATCACAGAACAACGTTTGCTCTGAAACACTGGAGGCCTGAATGCTTCAAAAACTAATCAAAGAGACTTTGGTCTTGATACATCTATTGTTCATACTAGGACAAAGGAAAATAATTTCTATATCAAACCCCCACCCTTATTCATTGTTCGCCATGAAATTGCAAAAAGACGAGTCCCTCAGCAAGGTCTTACATTAAGCATAACAAGTAGTTGTATAACATTCTAATTGGTAATATAACTTGAGTAAGAAGATTACTATGCATACCTCCTCAACATAGGATTGAATTGAAGCAGTTTGATTCTTTTTGGACTCAACTTTAGCATTTAATTCAGAAGACTGCTGTTGAAGCAAAATCAACTCTTCCAACTTAGCCATAGAGGTCCGCTTTATGTCTTCAGTAAAGGATTGAAGTCCAGGCTTAAGCGTGGACTTGTAGTCGATTCCCATAACTTGAGCAGGCGTAGAACCCTTGGCATTCAAACTGTAGTGGAAGCCATCACCAAGCTTTAATCTTGAAAAGGGAAAGAAGAAGGAAGGAAATCATGTGAGGCATGATGATAACAGGAAAAAAAAACAAAAACAAAAAGAAAGAGAGAAACCTTCTAGCAGCATGGTTGCATTCCATGGCAAGTGATTCAAGCTCCTTAAACTTATGTCCAGTAGCAGAATGAAGATCCCAAATCTTCTCCTCCCACAAATTCCTGGCAGCCTCAGCCTCCGATATGTCTCTCTCCACAGCCTGCAACTCCCTCTTCATCCTCTCCGCATCCCTGGCATTTAGGCTCTGCTCCTCCACCCTCTTCTTTAACTCCTCATTCTCCATATCTATCCTCTTCTTCTCCTCCACTTTGGCCTCCAACTCCTTCCCTTTCTCCTCCAAAACCTTCTCCATCGCCTCAATCCTCTGATTGAACTCCCCAATCATTGCGTTAAACTTCTTCACATCTTCCTCCAACACACTCCTTTCCTTCTCTAACCTCTCCCTCTCTGTCTGCCCCGACCTCAACGCCTCTGCCTTCCCCTCGAGCTCACTATAACTCCTCTCCAAATCCCTCACGCTCTCCAACACACCATCCCTCTCCCTCTCCAACTTCTCCATGAACTCTCTATCAAGAGCATCCACAGCATCATCCTCGCCTCGAATGTAGTTCAAATAACTATCCAAAGCATACATAAACATGCTGTTGCTCTCCACAAAGGATCTGGAATTAGCCACCAAATGCTCCTTATACATGGCGATCTGGACCAGCCAGTGGATGACAGCCAAATAGGAGGGCCAATTGTGGGGGGTGTTGGGGGCACGGAGGGTAGATTTGTTAACCTTGAAAGGGCAATTGAGGGACTTCAAGAGCAGGAAGAGATCGTCCTCCAGCTTTGTGGAGGGGTAGTCCAGTTGGTGCAGAACAAAGTGGAGGGTCTCGGTGATGTCTTTGGCGGAGGAGATTGGATGGGTTTTTAGACAGAGATGAGAAGAGTGGGACGAGAGATACGCATTCACCGCTCGCACTGCCGCCCCTTGGTGGGCTCTGTCGGTGGGGAGCTCAAAGGGGCGACCGACGCCTATGGATGACGGCCGACTGCTGGAAAAGCTGGCGTCGGAATCGCGGGGAAACTGGCGATGGTGGTGATCCGGAGTGGGTTGTGGGTTCATCGACTCGGCAGGTCGCCGCCGCGTTGAACCTCTCATTTCGTTTGTCTTTTTTTTTTTTTTGGGTTCCACTTGAAAATGTATGCGCGTAATGGGATTCAATCAGTTTCCCGCTTACATGATATAATATAATATAGTTAATGTAGATTGAAATTTGAATTAAATACCATTAGCAAAAACATGCATAAAGAACAGAAGCAAACGGCGTAGATTTTTTTTGCAGTGTGCTTAATTCCTCGTATTCAATCAATGGGTCTATCGGCGCATTGGTTTGATGACAGTCTGTTTGGTTACTGTCTTTAATATGTAGAGATAAAATGAGACAAAAATTTAGAGACGGAATAGAACAGAAGTTAGAGACAATGAGTTATTTGGTTGTGATGGACAGAACAGAAACAATTGTCTCCGTCTCAAGAACAGAAATGTGTTTGGTTGCAAGGGACAAAACATAAAAACAACCTCTTCTACGCTTAAACATGTAACACGTTTTAGGGTTCTGTTCTTTCTATTTATTTTTTAATTTTTATTATTTATTTTTAAATTTCGTAAAAATTTTATTTGTTTGAATTTTTCTTTCCGCTTTTAATTTTAGTTTTTTTAGTTTTTAAAATTTATAAAAACGAAAGTGATTTTTTATTTTTTATTTTTTCATAATTTGTATATGATTCATATCCCTCATCATTTCCAACCACACAACCTACCTATAACACCTCGTCCTATCCCGATGCTACTGACTACAGAAAAGTCTTCAAAATATTTTATTTATTTCTCAGACAAACTACTACATAACTATCAAATTTTCCAAACCAAACCCTCTAACACGAGACATTGTCAACCTTTAAACCTGGCTAAATACTCAATTTTGAGCCAAACATTTTCAGATTTAATCACTTTAAGGTCAAACATTTTTACTTACTCAATTAAGGTCTAAACATTATCAATTCTGCTCAATGTTAGGCTATTTTGGATAGAAATCTGACAATATCGTACATGCGCATACTCTATATATAAAAAGCCCATTTGGAGAGGCTAGGTAGATTTTAAATGTCATATCAAACACATAAAGCCGTGTGGATTTTCAAAAAAAAAAGAAAAACATTTCAATTTTTACTCAAAACCTTAAATTTACTTGTAATCTCCAAATATTTACCTCTCTTTCTTGGAAAATTATCTTATCAAACAGTAAGGTTTCTGAAAAGGAAAAATTATAAGAATGGGGTTTCAAATGTCATGCTTTTCTTCGGTTTAGGGTTTATTTATAGTATCAATTGAATTTAGGAATGTAGAATTGGGGTTTAAATTACTTGCGAATTTGGAAACTTTGGGTGTTTGAAGGGTTAATCTGAGATCATTTTGGGTTTCATCTGGCGAGCTAAAGAAATTGGGCTTTTGAGGGGTTAATCTGAGATCATTTAGGGTTTCGTCTTGCAAGCTAAAAAAATTAGGCTTTTGAATTTCGCATGAAGGTCAAAGAATATTGAACATCACGAATTCACATTTTAACTCAAGTTAAAACTCCACATTCTGTATCTTATGGTTTTCTATGCCCTCAAATGTTTCCTTAGTTTAATGAAATCCATAAGACTTATTTGCAGTAGTATTTAGCTTTGTTGATGTTTAATATGATATTAGCATAGTGTAATAGGATGAAACCAAATTTTAAGTTAACGGTCACTTGTTTTGTAATATCTATGTTTTGTGTGTTTATCTTTTTAAATTTTGATAATATGGTACAAGAAGAATAATTAACTAATATTAGTTTGTCTTTTGAGCGGTGTTGCATTATGGTTTGGCATAATGGCATTTGATGAGGTCATTTTGAGGTTTCACTAAGCAAGATCTTTGGTTAATATGGGTGATAATCTTAGGTATGAGCGTGGTTTTGTGGATAAAATAGAATTTGATCATGACTTACTCAGCTACTTTGAACTGATTGATGTATGTAAGATTAATGGGTTATAACAATGTGAACAAGATTTTTTATCTTAGGTCTAGTTTTCAACTATCTAATAGTTTGAGGATTGTAGAAGATGATGCTAGTGTGTTAGATATGGTTAGTAAGATGATGCTTACTAGTGCTATTGATATATTAAACATGGTGTAAATACCCTTGAATTACCTTCTGAGTTAATTGATGATGAACCTAATGAGCTTAATTAGGATAATGTAGTTGAAGATAATGGTCAGAAAGTTAATAATGTAAGGTTTGAAGATAATGTAGATAATGGAATTGCTATGAAAATGTAAAAAATATTAATCAGGATAACGTAATTGAAGATGAGGATCAAAATGTTAATAATGTAGGGCTTGGAGGTAATGTAGATAATACTGATGAAAATGTAGAGAATGTAGAAAATTTAGATGATGTCTCAAATGTTAATAACATAGATGAATGTGTTGATGATGTAGATGATGGAGATAAGGTATATAATAGAGATTAGGAAGATGATTTAAGAGTTAAGTTTAGGAATCCAAAAGGGGAATGGGAAAAGGCTGAGTTTATAGATGTTAATAAGGATGGTTTAACTGAAGAGGATTTAGAGGAAGGAGATGAAGGTGATGAAAATGATGGAGACCATGAAGATGATGCAAGTGATGAAGATGATGCAGATAATAAAAATGATGAAGATGAGGTATTTTTTTTAATATTATAATAGTGATGACTATAAGGAACTTGTTAGTGATATGGATGATATAGTAGATGATGCGACTAGGAGAAAAAGAAAATACCCTGTTTATAATGAAAATGTTGTTAAGCCTTATATTGAATTAGGGATGGTTTTTCTTAATCATTTGTAATTTAAGCATGCAGTTATTTTGTTTTCCATCAAAACCAAGAGGGCTATTATGTTTACCAAAAATAAGCCTAATTTTGTGCAAGATAAATGGAGCATAGAGAACCACGCTTGATATATATATATATATATATAAAGCATTTGATAGGAAGATGTAGTCGTTTCAAGTTAGAAAATTTGGGGACACTCATGACTGTTATAGTGTTTATACAAATCTTAGGATGAATACCGACATCTTCTCTGACTTGTTGATGGATAAGCTTAAAATGGAGTCATTTTTGAAGAATGATGATATCAGATTTTATGTTAAGGATTGTTTTGGCGCTGAAGTGTCTATGAGTATGGTGAAAAGAGCAAAAAAAATATTAGATAGCGTTATGATCAACATTGAAGGGAAGTTTAAGAACCTTTGGTCTTATGCTGAAGTAATTAGGCAGACCAATCTAGGTAGTACAATTAAAATGACAATGTCTCAGCCAATTCTAACATCTCCACCTATTTTTGAAAGAATGTACTTATGTTTAGAAACTCTTAAACACAGGCTTAGGCATGGGTGCAGGCACTTTCTTGGCCTAGATGGATATTGACTTAAGACCATAATTAAGGGTGAACTTCTATGTGATGTGGAAAGAGATGAGAACAATCAAATGTTTCTTGTTACTTAAGCTATAGTTTAAGATGAGACTATTGTCATTGGAAGTGGTTCATTGAAAGACTATAAAAAGATTTATGTGCCTATTATAACTGTGATGAAATAAACTAAAATGTTGATGATTTTGCCTACTGAAATGGCTATGTTTTTCCTTACAGGTACTTGATAAAGCCATTGTCGATTTGTGTCTAAATGCTAAGCATAGATTTTATGCTCGACATATTTACGTTAATTGGCAAGGAAGAGGACATAAAGGGGAAGAGATGAAGGACCACTTTTGAAAATTGCAAAGTCCTTTACAGTAAGGAAATTTGAAGAAAATTTGGAAAAGCTAAGAGCCAAGAAGGAAAGGGCAATAGAAGAGATCGAGAGCTATGTACCAGTTCAGCAATAGTGCAAGGCATTTCAAAGGAAAGATTCTATAATTAAAATGGTTGGCAATATCTTATGTGAGGCATTTAATAAAACTCTGCTTAATGTAAGAAAATTGTCAGTTTTAGGGTTATTTGAGCACTTTAGAAGAGAAAAGATGAAAAGAATTATAAGAAAAAGAAAAGAAACTGCCAAGTAGAAAAGAAATTTAGGGCCAAGAATATGAGAAACTATTGATAAGAGTGTCAACATTACTCAGTACATCATAATAAATAAGGAGGGTATAAGATTGATCATAGTGAGAACAGAAATGTGGTTCGACTTCAGGATAAAACTTGCTTTTGTAAGAGATATACCGTCTTTGGCATTACTTTTGCACATGTTGTATGTGCTATAAGAGACAAGAGAGTTAATATGAAAGAGTACACTTCAAGTTGGTTATGGAAGAGTCAATATGTCAAAGCACATGGGAAGGCCATTCAACCAATACCTAGTGTGAAGAACTGGCCCATTACTAATGAAGAAATTGTTAGGCCATTAGAATTTAAATAAGTACTTGGTAAACCTCAAAAAACTAAAAAAAAGGGCCTTGATAAGCCTCAAAAGAGTAAAAAAGTGACCAAAAAGAAAAATGTTGAGCACGTGTTTAAGAAGGGTATGATCACGATATGCAACCACTGTCATAAAGAAAGGCACAACAAAAAAGGCAATCCTTAGAAGTTAATAATGTTTGCATTTTATCTACATCCTGTAATGCCAAGTCAAAGAATAATAAACCCTGGGCAGAAATTTAAAAAGAAAGAGCAAGCAAGCTATTAATGGGCATGTGAATCCAAGTTAAGAAAGTCAAACTACTTCTTTAAAGGGAAAGCAGAAAATGTATACAAAATTGTGCTTGTTAGTGTTTTGTGTAGTGAACAATGGATGATACTTATATCCATCAATTTTGTATTATTTGTTTAACTTGATGGTGGATGGTATTTTGGTTGATAGGTTGGATATTTATTGAATGTAATCAGGCAGCTGTTATTAATGTAAGGATCTTGTTGGCATTTACATGTTATTATACGAATGAATGCAATGACAAACATTGTCAGTTAAAATCCTTTTTCTTTTCTTTTAGGGTTTTTTTCTTTTTTTAGAAGTTCATAAATGCTAGATAATGAAATTGTATTTGTATATGTATACACAAAACAACCTTGTAAGCTCAATTGCATTTAGACATTGTTCTGGTACATAAAACCATATCCAGGTAAGGCTTTAAACATACAACCATTGCCTGAATTGCCTTCATTGTTTAAGCTAACAAATAAAAGCAAAACTAGTAAACAAAAGCTTAAACAAACTACAAATTTCTAGCACTTTGCAGAATGTATTTCATTACTACTCCTCATGGAATGTAACTCATTCTTTATCTTGAAATTTTCTGCAATAATTTTGGCTTCCAAAACATCTACAACATTTTCTCTTAACTCTGCTACTTCAATCTTCAATATATTAGTTTGATGATATAAAATCTTCTCTCTATTTTTCAGCTCTAAAATAATTTTTCTTGCTCTCGGAGAAAATCTTTAATCATGCCATTCATGAAATCCATAAACATTTTCACTCTACCATGAAACAAAAAAGAGCAATTCATTAATGAAAAATATGAACATATTTATATAAAACAAC
>JAOTJB010018922.1:0-10965 GCA_027123815.1 Erythroxylum minutifolium
TGTTCTGAATTTCTGAAGCCAATTCTGGGCTGATGTGGACTGAATTGGATTAAGTAGTCTTCTGGAAAAATGTAGAGGATTTTCAGAGTTTTCTATTGATGTATCATTTGCTGTTTTTGGATGTGGGAGTTGAGAGATGTGGGAAGTTGAAGTTTGCTGCAGATTTTGTTGAATGATTAGTGTATGCAGTACTTTGAGACCAATTTCTGGGCTGATGTGGATTGAATTGGGTTATATAGTCTTCTGGAAAGTTATAGAGGATTTACATAGCTTTCCAATGAAGTACCATGTGCTGTCATTGGATGAGGGAATTGAAAGTTGAGGATTATTAAATTTTAGGATAGATGCTGCCAAAATCTTAAATTTTCTGGGCTGAAAATTGAGCGAATTTTTGACCCTCTTAGAGTTTGAAAATTGTTCTTAGACTCTTCATGGAAGATTTAGATTTTCTTTTCATCTTTCTGTTGATATGAAGTATGTGATTTTTGGACTAAAGGGCGAAAAGTTATAGAGTTTAGAACTTCTGCAGCTATTAATGTGTTTATCATTTTTTTTGTTTTGACAGATTCTTTGCAGTGATTTTTAATGGTCTTAGAGACCAAATTGGTTTTTGAATCTTTCAGGAAAGTTGTATAGTTTTCTTTTAGCTTTCTATTGATACTAAATTTGTAATTTTTAGAGTTCTGTGTAAGAAGATAGGAAATTTTGTTTTTGAATCAGGTTCTGGAAATTTTTGAAGCACCCGCGTCGCGAGCGCGACCGATCGCGATCGCGAGACCCCGCTCTTCGCCCTCATCTCGCGGTCGTTCCACAGAACGACCACGAGTCGTTCCTTCCGCTTAGCATATCGCGAGTGCTCCAAGGAATGCTCGCGACCCGCTGCTTCCTTCTCGTCGTCGCGAGCGTAGTCAGGTACGCTCGCGACTGGCGACTTCCGATGGGAAGTTGCGATCGTTTCATGGAACAATCGCAACTCTACCAATCCGAATTTTTTTTATTTTTTTCCTTTTCCTTTTCTGATTTTTCAAAATGTCTTCTTTCGATCTTACTATCAAATTAAATACCCTTGGACTACTTTTGGACATGGAATTATTTTTATAAATAGGGGGATAATATTGTTACCCTTCAAAAAAATTTAAATCATATGAAAGTCATTATTAGCCTTTTTAATTAAATCATTGTTATCTATTAAATTGTGTATTAAGCATTTTTTTTCGAAATTTTTGTTCTTGATTGTCTTATTTTAATGTATGTGCTTATTTTACGATCCCACCACGCATTTTTTTTCTGGGGTCAACACTTGTTGAATTTTTTTTATGATTTACCTCCAATTTTTGTTCGGAGGTAAGTTAAATGAGTTTGTTCGTTTTAAGTATCACTGGTGGGGAATCCCTCCCTCGTGGGACACGCGTTCAGATGTTACGTAGGACGTCGGGCCCATGACCCGTCCGAGGAGGGGTTCCAGCATACATTTTTTATTTGTGACTGGTTAACCACTGTTTACGGAGCTGGTTCTACATCGCTTACTCGTAATAGGTTAACTACCATAAATATACCAATATAATAACATGTATAAAGCCTAGCCATTTACCATAGGCAAAAGCAATTCTTACATTTACTACTCATCTTATTTTCTAAATCAAGTATGGGAGGATTCATAATTGAATTATTACAATATAACTCCTAATCATATAAATTTTAACTTTCAAATTAAAACTCATATATTGCCAAAGCATACACTTATGCTAGCAATATTCACTTATAAAATATCATTTGCATAAAACTCAACATAAATATTCATTTCATGATCAAATGACAACCATTTGCATAAACTCAATTTAAAGTATACTCACAACTTGCTATTATCCATAAATATAAACCATTTGCATCAAATAAATTTAAATACTCACATGTCATTAATTCTTTGGCAAAGAATTTAGTCATATAAAACACTTAAAATACACCTACATTTTTGCAAACTTGTCACCAAGCACACTGAAGTGTTCTTTGCCTTTTCTTTACCTACACAAAGCATATTTCACTTAGGTATTTATTTTCAAATTAGGAAATAAGGCATTAAAACCATAAGTGATGTTTAACCAAATTTAGGATTAGTATTTAAGTGCATAACATGTACGCTAATGGCATTTCCTCTTACTTCCTTAAACAAACCTTATTTCAGAATCTATTCTAACTTATCAATTTCTTCAAAACACTACCTCACATAATTCACATATGTTAAGTCATATTTCATTTATGTCTAGATATTTACAAAGCTTCATAAACATCCAAATAGGTTAGGACATGATTCGGTAAAATTTAGAAATGAACAAACTCAAAATATTACAATTTCCTGCCCTTTATGTCGCCTTCCCGAAATGTATACCTCTACTTGTTTCCTAATTTTCATATAGCAAACGTTTAAATTAAGTTTTTTTGGTTTTCTAGACATTTATTTCCCTATGTCTCTAGTTTCCATAACATTAAAAATCGTACCATTTTAACTTTTAATTCATGAAACATGCACTAAATATCACAAGTTGCTTCTACACAGGGACAATATCAGGTTACCATAATTAATCTTAAATTTCAACATCATTAAGCTAGAATTAAGTCTAGGTCTCTTCTAGATTTTTTAGTAATATGCCTTAGGTTTCAACTCTAATTAGAATCAGCCAATTTGGAGGTTTGTAGGCTGAGTTATGGCCAAAACATTGGGATTAGTTCAAGTGAACCTAGAACCTATGACAGAATTTCACTAAACGTGACTATCTCTCTTATCATATTCAACCAAATTTGACTTTTGGATCATACCACACTAAAAACCCCAGGCATGGCAAATTCTCTAAGCTTAATTTCTTGATTAATTTTCTTGTTTTCAACCTATAAAGTCTTCCAAACTTATTATCTACTCCATGGAAAGTTAAAATCACCATCGATCTTACACAAATCCATTTCATGCAAAACCCATAAAACTAGAAATTTAGGTTAGGGAAACTTACCAATTTCTTTCAATCTTTTGGAGAATTGAAGAACACTTAGTCTTGATGAATCTCTCTTCAAATCATGCTCCAAAATCCATCAAAAAGCCAGCTTCCTTCTTCTTGTTGTTGTTGGCCGTGAGCCACCCTTCCTTCTCTTCTTTCTCTTTTATTCTTTTGATCTCTCACTTTCACTGCGTTTTTTCTATCAATGGCTAGTCACCCACATTTAAAGAAGATGAGAATTTTGCTTAATTACAAGTTTACCCACCATTTTCATTATAATTACACCTTTATCCTTAATAATAACAGCTTATAATTATAACTTTACCAAAATGTCTCATATTTACAATTTTGTCCCTACCATTTATCACCATTTAATTGGTTCTCTTTTACTGACCGTCTTACCATCAAACTTACCATAAATATGCTCGAATTAGGGTCAATACTTATTGATCGGATGCTTTAAAATAATTTTGAATGGGTTTAAAATCATTAATACCCATTATTCTCCAAAAAGGGCAATTTAACCCTAAACTTTGAAACTCCTGAAATTCATCCGATTGGCTTATTTTTTATCGATTTCAATATCATTAGACTCTAATACCTATTCCAGGTTTTTCTCAAATTTTCAAGGTTAGGTCCCCAAAATCACTACTCAGTGAAAGTACTATTCATCCAAAAATACTATTCACTGAAATCATCCAGATTTCATTCAAAAGTATCACATAAATTCTTAAAGCACATTTCATGGCTTTTAAAGCTTGTTTGGGCTCATCCCGTAGCTTTTTGAAGTCTTTGAAAATTTTTCGAGAAATTTTCGATTAAGTCCAGAACCATCTTTGATATGTTCATGATCTCCGTTATAACCTCAATATTACATTTAAATGCTTAAATCACTTTGTAAAATGCATGTATAACACATTACATAGTACAATCATCAAACAAGATATTACACACAATGCCTTTTCCTGTAACTTTAATGCTTTTGTTATCATTTAGATTGATCTTTAGGTTTTGAGCCTCATCAAACTCCTTGAAAACAGATTTTTTTCACATTTTTTCGTTAGAGCAACTACTACTAGTGAACGATACTTCATTTGAAAATCATTAGTATCACAATAAGTCATAAAAGGTTTACTTTCGTCAACATTTTCATCTACTGTAAAATTCATCTGTTTATCCTCGTACCAATAATTAGCTTTTGTATGGGGTTAAATGTGAAACATTATCCCTCTTCTACTTTGAAAGCCATACTTAAGACAAGGGATAGGTTCATACCTGATTTCATTGCACTAATATGAAATAGAGAATCGATTAGTTTTTAGCATGACAATTGGTTATCTATAGGTCCTTTGGATAATGTGAATGAAGCCTCACCTCTCAGATCAGTTATTCAACCAAAAGCATCAGTAGCATCTGCACTTTGGAAAAAGGAGATCTTCCGTAAAATTCCCATTGCTAGCTCCTTACAAAATGAGATCATTCAGACTGTAACTAATATGGATGAAGACAAATTCATTTAAACGCACACTTCTCATGGCAGGATTACAAACTGTTCATGTCAAAAGATACTATTATGTGATTTAGCATTCATACCTTGGACCAAGGTGGTGTGATCTAACCATATTCTTTCATGAGCTTCCATCACTTTTATTGCTTTAACTTGCTAAATTTTTGAACCTCACCAACTGGTGTTCCCTATACAAAAATGCTGAAGAAAATATAGGTCATTTATTCTTCAGTTGCAGTTTTACCTATGATATTTAGAAAGCACTTCTAAGTAGATTTTTTTTATTTCTGATGCTCTAAAAAACTTAAGCAGCATTAAAACCTGGTGCTTAACTATCAACCATCCTAACGAAGTTATACAATGGTGTTTCTGTTTAGCATTATCTTTTATGGTCACTGTAACTTGGGATAAGAGAAATAATCATATTTTCCAAGATAAGAGCCTCTCTAAAGAACAAATTTACAATCAACTCATGCAGCTCATTAGATTTTAAATAAACATTCACAAACATAGAGTTGAGGATGTGCAATACCTTCTATCTAATTGGAATGTTTAGATATTTCCTTTTAGGTCCATAATTGTAATCCTCTTTAATTACTAGTCCTATTTACCCCTTGTAATTGAACTTGTTCATCTAGAATGCCTTTATGAATACAACTTTTGTTACTCTGTTTTCATCATAAAACTGCCTTGTTTGTCCATCTCAACCTCAGCCTCGATCTTGAAAACTACTCCTTTCGCTACTTATTCTGGTTGATTTTTCATACTCATCAGTGTTGATTAATGATTCCCCATTCACTTGAAATACCTTTTCATCATTCTTTTCAAGTGATCTATTAATCCTTGCCTCATGAGCTTGGAAAGAACCCATCAGTTCATCAAATGAAAACGTATTCAAATCTTTAGACTCCTCATTTACAACTACTACATGATCAAACTTAGGAGTTAAACTCCTCAACACATTTGCATCAATAGTTTAATCAATAATATTTTCACCATATTAATATATTTTGTTAGTAATTGAAGCTACTCTAGAATGAAAATGTAGCACCCCACTCTTGCAAGACAGGTAACCGACATCCTGAGTGATATCCTAGTGCGTACCCTTGGGGGTGACATGTTAGAACAATCAATTAGTCAAACACTTTAAACTCAGTACAAATTTTTCAAAAACACTCGCTCGTACGTGCAGAAATCAATAATACGCCCATACTTTTATTTCATAAACATCAAAATCACAATTATTATTACAGTTTGATCACTCTCATTAAAACATTTCCATTTTTAGAAGTTATTACATACAAAAAATTGTACAAAAATCACGGAATACACAAATTGATACCAAAATAAGAAAATATAAATGCAGAAGCGAACTGATCCCGACCTTTATCTCTTACTTGAATGTATTGTTCGTACTCCTGTTAGCCTAACGGGGTAACTCTTCCGAGCCTGAAAAATATCGCAAATTTTGGGTGAGTTTTGCGAACTCAGATGAGGTAACCATCATTGATGGTTCACTCAATTCATGCATCACATAAATACACATAACATGTAATTCACATCTTTCCATTTTGCATAAAGCATCACATAACTCTTATCACTATAGTCATTCATCATGTAGCATTAATTAAAACCTTATTCATTTATTTCACATTTCACATTTAAACCATTTAAACAGTACATTTCAATGATTTAGACATACATATCAAATGCATATGCAATGCCCATGAGACTCACCTTCAATTGTTATTATTATGATCGAGTGCCTATAACTGTCTCGTATCTATTATGGATATCGAGCTCATTAATAACTGTCCCTTATCTGTGGGGATACAGGGCTCATTTTACATAGTGAGCCTTTGGCTCTTAATCACTTTCTGAGCTTTAAGCTCTTTTTCACTTTCTGAGCTTTAAGCTTTTTTTTCACTTTCTGAGCTTTTTTTTATAGCTACTCCAGTCACAACAGCCTTTACATTATTATGCATTCATGTAATGAAATGCACCAATCATATATGCTCAATCAGTCACTTTATTTCACTTTACACATTCACTTTCACATGTCATCGGACCTTGGTCTAGCATTCAACATTTAAGTTGAGAAAACAGATTTATTTCGTCATATTCATATACAAGGAGAACTTCAATATCTCATCCATACATCAAAATCATTTGACCTTTAATGTTCGAAATCAACAAAGTCAACTCAGATTCATAAACTAATTTAAAACAAAATTTAACACAAACAATTAATTGAGTGAAACTGTCTAGGTTACTCACAGTTTGCTCCAGATAGCTTATTACCTCGATATCCTGGCAATGTCTGGATACACATGATCTATTTGCTCCTCTATATCATACAACACACATTTACACACATTACAAGATTGCACAATTATATAAGTACTCATTTATGCATATATTTATATATATGGATTATATACAATGCATATTCAATGACAATCCCGGGTACATTTCCTTAATATGCGTCTCAAAATCAATTAACATCATCTTTCAATCATCCTTTAATACCTAATACACTTTCCTTACTTTAATCACTTAATTCATCATCTACTAGGCTCATTCAAGATCCCATTCAAGCCTAACTACATAATAGGAAAACATTGATAAGTCAATAACTTATCTATGTACATGATTTGGGATAATAAGCATAACTTTCATTATGGATGTCATATTAAGACCATTTAGGTATAGTTTCAAAGAGAACTTCGAGTTCTACAACTTATGTGAAGCCCCAAAGTGAGATTTTGCCATTAAAAGGGTTAAAATCTCAAGTTACTATAGCTATCCCGAGAATGTCTGCTAAGCGGACATGTATGTCCCTTCAAAAGAACAAGAACAGAGTTGGAACACTAAAAATCCCGAGAAGGTCAGCCTAGCAGACACGTATGTCCCTCCAAATGGACATTTACTGGAAAATTCCAGATTTATGTATGTCCCTTTTAATGGACAAGAACAAAGCTAGAACACTGAAATTCCCAAGAAGGTCTGCCTAGCAAACACGTATGTCCCTCCAAACGGACATTTACTGGAAAATTCCAGATTTCCAACTCTTTCAATCCTCTAACACATCCTATCATTCCTACTTCAATTTCTCTTCATTGTCACCTCCATTCCAATTCAAAACATCCACAAAACATATCATCCATAAAACACATCATGCAAGATTATTGATCACAACCAACAAAACAAACATTCATACTTAAACATTCATCCTCAATTTTTTGCACATCTTTCTACTTCATTTACACCTTCTTTTCATTCCTAACTATAATTCTAATTTACCTCATTTCAACACATCATACTACTACCACTTATAAGCTCTAAATTAATTTTGAAACATCTCTAAAAACACTCCAAATAGAACATATTCTTATACTCTCAAAACGGAACATAAACATATACATTCATCCACTAATTTGCTGCACCTAGTTCTCATTTTCATGTTAAATTTTGAGACTCTTAAAGACAAAATTTAAATTCAATGTCTTCATGAAAAATGTAGCATTATGTCTCTATTTTAATCTAAATTAAGAATCATCTCATTTGGATAACTACAGAACAAGTTATGGCTAAAACACAAAAGCATAATCAATGAACATGTTATTGCTACATTTTCTAGTACTCATCTTCCAATTTTCCATATTTTACACCTAACACCACATGTACAAAGATCACTTTTCCTACTTCTTACTCTTCATTCTTAACTCCATTTCAACTCAATATCATTAACAAACCAATTCATGATCTATATTCGATCATTAACCTAAAAATAGAACATATACATGTAGCCATTCATCATTAATTTTCTGCACTCATTCAATAACATTTTAATGATCATTCTACCTCAAAATCATCTCTATAACAATTTATGGGTCATTAATCATCATACACATATAAAAACAAGAAATTTACATCAACTATTCATCACCCACATTCATCATACAGAAAACACCATTTTATGCCATTTAACCTCTAACTATCATCATAAAAGCTTTATTTAACAAAACCCATGAAGATTAACAAGCTACTTACTTGATTTAGCTTCAAAATTCTCAAGATTTCTCTTATCCCTAGCTATCCAGGTAACCCACGTATATCATCATCCTTCAAGGTGTTACTGTTGGGTCTTTTGTGAGAAATAAAAGAGAGAGGAAAATGAGAGTAGTAAATGGAAGGAGAGAGCAAGGTGTTACGATGAGGATGGTTAGTGAGGCAAAATTATGAAAAGAAAAGAAGAATGAAGAAGATGATGAAGGTTATGAAGAGAGAGGAAGAACAAGCAAGATAATAATAATTAAGTTAATCTTTCAAGATTTAGAGAGTGAGCAACGTGAGTGAGGGATAAGTGGCTAGTGGTAGTTGTTGGACCTCGCTTCCGGAGTCTAACCCTTTCATGCATGCTCTGATACCAACTCTGTCAGACCCCGTGTTCCAGAGTCTAACTCCTGCTTGCTCTTATATCCCATCTGTCGAACCCCAAGTTCGGAGTCTAACTCGCATGTAGAATACCTTAATACGTAAGTTATCTCCCAAAGAGAACACCTTGACCACTATCGGATTCTCTTCTCAAACTCCCCTTTTTTAGTCTCAGTTTCGCTCTTAGAATAGTCGACTAGTCCATTTCTACCTTTCAACCTGAATCCTTCATTGATCAGCGTGGGTGAGTCCTCATTTTACGCATATACTTGCTTCGGGGCTATTGGTATAACTTCTTTGATAAGCATCCAAACTAGGGTTTCTTTAGATAGATAGAAAGAGGACTTTAAAAACTACAATTTTCACGAAGACCTCGAAGACCAACTTTATCCTCTGAAGGGTCAAAAAACAGAAGATATGCAGTGAACAGTGACCCAGACGATGTCTTGTGTAACACAGACAATAGTCTGTGAACAGTAACACAGACGATAGTTTGTGAACAGTAACATAGACGATATCTTACAAATGTCATAACTTTCCCTAGGGGAATTAGTTCAGGGTATTCTTTATACGGTTTGAAAGAGAATTTCAAGACCTACAACTTCCATGTAGACCTCAAAGGTCAATTCTATCTTCTAAGGGGTCAACAATGGGACAGAAGATACATGGTGAACAGTAATACAAAAGATACACTTCAACTCAAGTAACTTCTTAACTCCTTCTTATAATCCTTGTCCCATAATCTATCCTTTATATTCTATCCTCTATGGTTGACTTTTATCTTTTAGGTTGACCCTCTATCTACTGTGAATTATCATCTGAAGTCTATAAAAAGTAACACAGACGATACGTGTCCTCTGTGTTCTGATTCGTCTGTGAACAGTAACACAGACGATACATGTCCTCTGTGTTGTGATTCATCTGTGAATAGTAACACAGACGATACGTGTCCTCTGTGTTCTGACGTCATCGTAGACTATACTTATACTCTTAAATCCTCCTTGCCTCTGTGTTATGACATCATCACAGAGGATACTTATACTCTTAAATCCTACTTGCCTCTGTGTTATGATGTCATCACAGAGGATACTTATACTCTTAAATTCTCCTTGCCTCTTTGTTATGACGTCATCACAGAGGATACTTATACTCTTAAATCCTCCTTGCCTCTGTGTTATGAAGTCATCACAGAGGATACTTATACTCTTCCTATGTATCTTCCGTATTTATTGCACTCTATTAACCTTCTCACCTGCTCTTATTTATTCGAGACTTAAGTCAAAATCACCTAGATGTGATCATTAATCTTTCTCACTCCTCAATTATTGGATCAACATATGCAATGTAAAAACTCAACCAGGAATTATAATCATGCACAAAAATATATATATCCATAATTTATACATCCCCAAATGTATTTTTTTTTACACGGCTTTAATAACCTTATAAGCCATAATATATCAGTACTTAAAGACGAATAAAACTTGAAAGGTGGCTAAAGCCTTAGTTCTCAAAAATCAATCTTAAGAATTACAACAAAACATTTGCAGATTGGGAGCTGCCTTATATCCTGAATTTACTCACTTTCTTGTGCTTCACATGAATTGGACAGAAGTTGGAGGGGGTGAGCTTAAAGCTCATGGGTAACAGGTTTATAATTGAGTAACAAGTAGAAAACCTTTTTACACAGACACAGCCCATTCAATTACAAATCATGCATGCATTCATCTTGGCAAACGAATCATGAGCACATCAGAATGATTTGGGTGGATCCAAAACAGAACATACTACACATTTTCCTTAAGGGTCTTATGTAGCTGTGAAGAGAACGTACTAGCGCAATCTCATTTTATGGTCTTGCATAGCCGTGAACTTATAGGAGTCCTTAAAGGAGCTCCATGCCACTAGAGGGTAAGCGGGAGAAGCCTTTAGACAAGTGCACTTGACTCAACTTAGAGGACCACCACAAACCCACATAACACATATATTTCATGATCTTGAAAACTTATTGCCCAAAATGGCAATTCTTGGAAA
>JAOTJB010018933.1:0-10964 GCA_027123815.1 Erythroxylum minutifolium
GACATAAAACGAGAAAAACTGAGGACCGGTCTTCGGTTTCGCAAAACTGATTCATACGTCAGCAGAACACATTCATCGGAAAACTTGGTCAGAACAGTGATTTTATATAGCTGGATCCAATTTTAAAATAAGAATGCCACGTTAGCTAGAATGGATCTTACTAACATGTAAAATAAATAAAAAAAATTACGTAAGAATGGATCTTAGCCATGGGAGGAAGGGCAAGCTTACAAACAACAGGTCCAATGCCTTGTAGGATCTCGCAGGGTCCGTAACAGCGTACCAAGAGTTTGAGAGAACGACGAGCTACCACGGTTAATTGTTTATATGGCTGCAAATTCAAATAACCATGTCCCCAACGGAAAATTCTCGGTTTGTCAGCCTCTTATTTAGTGGTATGAATAGTGTTCTGTACCGGTCAAAAAATGAAAAATTATTCATGTTTTCTGTATCGGCCTTAGATACTGGTCAGTATCGTGAATTTTTGTTTGGTATTAGCCGGTATCCAAAATACCGATTACGTATCGGCTAGTATTGTAAATTTTAAAAAATGTAAGGACAAGTTTGTAAATATTAAAAATTTTTAACCTAAAAACCCTCTTGCGTGCCTCACCCACTCGAACCCTTTTGCTTCTTTTGATTTTTTTCACTCTCTCTCATCGACTCTCACTCACCTCTGTTCTCTCTCTGTCTCGTTCTCCTCTACATCTCCGGCGATGCTACTCTCTCTTCGACGGTACTGCTCCTTCTCTGGTGACTATTATCTTCCTCCCTGATCCACGCTAGCATCATACCATTTTTAGCCCTCCTTAGCTCTTACACGCGAAGTCCCAAACAGGTCACCGTCTTCAACCCTCCTCCATGAGGACCACCACACCATGTCGTCGCCACCACTGAACGTCTAAACCTCCTCCACACCTAACGACTGCTCGCCCTAAATCTAAACTTGACCTATCACCCATCCCAAAAACCCGAAGTTGTGAATTAGTTTTTGGGTGTGTTTTTTGACTTTTTGATTTTTTCCTGCTTAATTGCATTTTGGATTGTGAATCGATTGGAACCTGATCTTAAGATGGTAACAGATGGATTTGGGAGAATAAGTCTTCCATTTTTCATACTTTTTTCTGTATACAAGAGATCCTTAATATAATACAATGCTACTCCTAATTATGGATTATATTTTACATTTAACGTATACTCCTAATTTTGTGCTCCTGATTTCATGCCTGATTATGATTCCCTTTGACTGCATTAATCATATTTTGGAAGCTTCTTCTGACACTCCCCCTCAAGTTGAGTAGTGGGATCATCAATACCCAACTTGCACAACGTTGTGTTGAAAACCCGTCCATTTACTGCCTTAGTCAGTATATCTGCCAGCTGGTCCTCTGATCGGACAAATGGTAGCTCAATCAGTCCATCTTCTAACTTTTCTTTGATGAAGTGTCGGTCCACTTCCACATGCTTTGTTCGATCATGTTGAACAGGGTTCTCTGAAATGCTTATGGCCGCTTTGTTGTCACATAGTAGCTTGCATGCTCTCTGAGGTGGAAACCCAATTTCCGTCATCAACTTCCTGAGCCATAGAATCTCTGCCAGTCCACGAGCAATTCCTCTAAACTCAGCTTCAGCACTGGATAGGGCAACTACTTTTTGCTTCTTACTCCGCCAAGTTACAAGGTTCCCTCCTATCATAGTGAAGTATCCTGAGGTGGATCTTCGATCATTAGGATTTCCTGCCCAGTCAGCGTCCGTATACCCTTGTACCTCTAAGTTCCCATGTTTTCGGAAGACAATTCCCTTGCCAGGTGATCCTTTTAGGTATCTCACGATTCGTAGCGCAGCATCCATATGTTCTATCTGAGGACTGTGCATGAACTGACTTATCACCCCCACAGCGTATGCTATATCTGGTCTGGTGTGAGCGAGATAAATCAGTTTCCCAACCAATCTCTGATATTGTTCTTTGTCTGCAAGCTCTCCTCCTTCTTTCATCTGGAGTCCATGATTGACCATAATTGGAGTCTCGGCCGGTTTACAGTCAACCATCCCTGTTTCTGCCAGAAGATCCAAGACATATTTTCTTTGTGATATGAATATGGCACTCTTCGATCTCAGAACTTCAATCCCTAGGAAGTATTTGAGTCCTCCTAGGTCCTTCATTTCAAATTCGGTAAACAATCTTTCTCTGAGCTTCTTAATCTCTTCCGAGTCACTTCCGGTAATGATCATGTCATCCACATATATTATCAAGCAAGTTATCAGTTTTCCTCTCTTCTTGAGGAACAGAGTGTGATCAGAGTTGCTTTGCCTGTAGCCATATCTCTTCATTGCCAAAGTGAACCTGCCAAACCAGGCTCTGGGTGACTGTTTCAACCCGTATAATGCCTTCTTCAGTCGACATACCTTGTTTTTCTGGAATCCCTTTGTAAACCCTGGAGGTCCCTCCATGTACACCTCTTCTTTTAGTTCTCCATGGAGAAAGGCATTTTTCACGTCGAACTGATGAAGGGGCCAGTCTTGATTTGCTGCTACTAAGAACAAGACTCTGATGGTATCTATCTTGGCTACTAGAGAGTATGTTTCCGAGTAGTCTACACCATATGTTTGGGTGTATCCTTTTGCCACTAACCTTGCCTTGTACCTTTCCACTGTTCCGTCTGCTTTGTATTTGATAGTGAACACCCACTTGCATCCCACTGTTCTCTTCCCAGGTGGCAGCTCACACACGTCCCATGTTCCATTCTTTGTCAGTGCCTTCATCTCAGTTTCCATTGCTTCTCTCCACTCTTTCTTGGATATGGCTTCCTGCACATTTCTTGGAATATCCGCAGCATACAGAGTTGTTGTGAACACTTTTGCTTCTTCTGAGAGGCTCCCCCTGACTAGATTTCCCATTGGATATCTCGAAGCTCGTGGTTCATGTTCAGGAGAGTATCTTTTTGGTGGTACACCTCTGGTACTCCTCTGAGGTAGCACATATCTGTCTCCTCCTTCAATTGCTTCCTCAGGTGCAGAGTTGCTGTCAGGGTTAGTTTCATTTAAAGCGGAAACGTCATCAGGAACAGAATTTCTTACCTCAGGCATATCTAACTCAGGAGACTCATCAGTTGATGGTTCTAGCTCGTTAGGCTCCACAGTGTTTTCAGAGGATGGCTCGGTGGTACCGTCCACTTGCTCTGTTGGGACAACATCGGACAAGACTGGACTACACAACCATCTCAGTGGATCACTTGTGGTACCACTACTCTCCCCCTGATCCCTGAGAGGGGTTGAGTAATAGTACTCAGATTCAACAAAGTCGCAGTCCATGGTGACGTACATGCGACGAGTAGGAGGGTGGTAACAACGATACCCTTTTTGGTTAATGGCATAACCCACAAACACACACTTGAGGGCACATGGATCAAATTTGGTTCTGTCGGCTTTAGGAATGTGGAC
Organism: Erythroxylum minutifolium; assembly: GCA_027123815.1. Lineage (NCBI taxonomy): Eukaryota > Viridiplantae > Streptophyta > Magnoliopsida > Malpighiales > Erythroxylaceae > Erythroxylum > Erythroxylum minutifolium. The sequence continues at coordinate 3,442 of JAOTJB010018933.1, forward strand.
AAAGACAGATGACCCGAAGATTCGAGGTGGAAGGGTTAAGATGGAGGGTATTTTTGTATGAGCAGATAGGGTTTGGATTGGTGTTTGAAGGTTGAGGATCTTTGTGGGTAGTCTGTTGAGTAAGTAGGTGGCAGTAGCTACGGCTTCAGGCCAATAGAATTGAGGAACTTTGGACTCAATCATGAGAGCCCTGGTCATTTCAAGAATAATGCGGTTTTTTCTTTCAGCGACACCGTTTTGTTGCGGTGTATTGGGACATGTAGTTTGGTGGATAATTCCATGTTCTGTGAAAAACTGTTTTAAGATGTGGTTGACATACTCCCCCCCATTGTCTGACCGAAGTATTTTGATTTGTTTATCGAATTGTGTATGTACCATGTTGTAAAAAGAGATGAATTTATCAGGTACTTCAGATTTATTTTTCAACATATAAACCCATGTCATGCGAGTTGTATCATCAATAAATAGCACAAAATATCGAAAACCAGAATTATTTGAGTTTGGGGCAGGACCCCATACGTCTGAATGTATCAAAGAGAAAACTGACTCGACTCGAGTGTTACTGGGTTGAAATGAGGTTCTGTGGCTTTTGGCCAAAATACAAGTTTCACATGACATATGTGTATTATTGGAAAACAAAGAAGGGAATAGTAACTTAAGGTACCCTGACGATGGATGACCTAACCGACGGTGCCATAGCCAGACCTGCCTATCAGTCGTCCCGTGAGCGAGTGTAGCAGTGCCTTGTTGTGCCACCTCATCGACAAAGTACAGCCCTCCTTGCTCAGTGCCACGCCCAATGATCTCCTGTGTAAGAATGTCCTGTAAGAGGCAGAAATTAGGATACATGAGTACTCGGCAATTTAATTCACGAGTGGCATGACTGATGGAAAGAAGCTTGCATGACAGTGAGGGAACATATAAACATTTTGACAACTTTATTTTCGGAGAAATTTCCACTGTACCCGCTCCCTTCACTACTGAAAAATCCCCATTGGCAGTTTGTATTTTGGTTTTATTGGTCTGTGATGGGTCAATTATGTCCGTGGGGTCATAGGTCATAGTGTCAGTGGCCCCACAATCAAAAATCCACTTTTTGTCCTTTTTTTGGTGTTGATTACTCATGGAAAATACTGCTGGGGTATTTTTGGAAAATTGTGGGCTGGTGGGGTTGATTTCGAGTTTTATGGAACTAAGGGGTTGCCGGTTGGAATTTAATAAGGCTGAGGGTGTTGACTTTGTGATTTTAAAATCTGGCTTTCCGAAATGCAATTCTGTCAAACTCTCGGGTTCAAAGTCACAAATATTAAAACAACCTCTGCTAAAATATCTAGGATTCAAGAAAGAAGGGCTTGAGTCCAATTTTGAAGACTCAAGCCCTTTACCTCTGTCGATTGAAGTCCTACGTTCACTGCCGCCTTCTCCTCCAAACCCCACAGCCGCAAACCCCTCGTTGCCTCCATCGATGCTTTCCTCAAGGCCGCTGCCGTTGCTGCTGGTAACCCTTTGGTTGCTCACGGCGGTGGCTGCTTTGCTGCTGTTGGGCTTCTTGTGGCCATCTTCCCACCAATCCGGGAACCCTACAAGCTTGAAACAAGTTTCTTTGGTGTGTTTGGACATTCCACAATGGGTACAATGAAGCTTGGATTTGTCAATCCATGGCTTCCCTGATCTGCCAGCTTGGTCCGATCTGTTCCTCTGCCCCCGTTCTGTTCCCCTGCCACTGTAAGTTTTGGATATCAACCCAGCCCCTACTCCTCCCGATGATGACTGGTCAGGCTCTTCACTGGTTGCCGGTTTGAGAATTCGAAGTCGGGCGGCCTCCTTCCTTACTGTTGCGTAAGCCGACTCAACTGAGGGAAGTGGCTCTAGTCGGAGAATCTCCCGGCGGATTGCATCGTATTTTCTGTCCAACCCTCCCAGAAATTGAAACAACCGATTTTCCTGAGTTATTCGGTTGTATGTTGATATATCTTCATCTAGCTTCATGGGGTTTGGCCTCCTTCGATCAATTGCGAGCCATAACCCTTGCAGGGTATTCCAGTACTGCTCCAATGTTTGTTGTCCTTGAACTTGACGACTTGCCTGGTTGTGCAAGTCATAGATTTGTAACGCATCAGCCCCGCTTCCGTATGTAATTGCCAAGGCATCCCACAGTGCCTTTGCCGTCTGGTATTCGGCAACATTGCTGACCAAATTGGACTCTATATTTTGAAGAATCCATGAGAAGACACTTAAGTCTTCCTGTTCCCACCGTAGATATCCTGGATCTCCTGTTTCTGGTGCTGGAGTTGCTCCTGTGATGTGACCAGTGCGCCCACGAACACCGATCGCGACCCTCATGAGTCTTGCCCAAAGGGGATAATTTTCCCCATTTAGTTTGATGCTAATTGCAAGGTTTTCTGAGTTTGATGTTTGATTTTGGACTGAACTAATGCCGTTTTTCAGCATTTGTGCTATCTGCAGGGTGAGATCATCAGTCAAAACACTCTCTGTGTTGCTGGAACTGGTTGTCGACATCTCTCCGTTGAGGTTTCAGGTTTGTTGGGTTTGAACAATGATGAAAATTTTCTGAGTTCACAACTGATTTGGTATGTGATGAGCAAATGGGAATAACTATGATTTTGGATCGTTAGCTGCTCTGATACCATCTCAAGATGGTAACAGATGGATTTGGGAGAATAAGTCTTCCATTTTTCATTCATTTTCTGTATACAAGAGATCCTTAATATAATACAATGCTACTCCTAATTATGGAATATATTTTACATTTAACGCATACTCCTAATTTTGTGCTCCTGATTTCATGCCTGATTATGATTCCCTTTGACTGCATTAATCAGCTTCTGGAAGCTTCTTCTGACATTATCATGGTGGCAATATGAAGTCAATGTTTTGTTTGCATCCAGTCTTTTCCATTCTACAAGTCGAATAGCCTGCTGTTTCTGACTAAGAGCTTGGTAAGCACAAAACTGAACCTAATTCCTTTTTCTAATCGATATGCAATGATCTCTTAGCACCACTAGTATTTAGTCCAAAATTTATTCTGTTCACATCATCATTTATTAGGTAATATAATTCTCGCTATTTATTGTCCCAGTTCAAGGTTACGAACTTGATACAGTTTTACTAGAAGATATAGTTGACCAAGCAATGACTCTATTAGTCAACCCCTTGTATACAATTAACTTGCATCCAGTTCTCGATACTTGAATAACATGTGAAAGAATCTTATATGCAAAAGATTTTGTAAATTAAGTGGATTTCGCGGTGAAATATCTAATATTATAATATATATGAACTTATATATGCACCGTGAAGTAAATATATTAAATGAAAATTACTTTTCAAAAATTATATCCTCTAGCTACCTCATTTTACCTACGCTAAACGGCGAGGTGTGTGAATTCAAATCCTGGAGAATCTACGCCGGTGAGGAACAGTAAAAGGTATTTTGCTATACTATTACTAGCTAGATTGGTCATACTTGTCACAGAGGCATGTAAGCTTGTGTATATAAACAAAAAGAACTTTAGACGATGATACTGTTTAAACAGAAGTTACACACATAAAGTCGTCAAACCAATTAAAAGTTCAAAAAATTCATCAGGCTCCTTCTGCAAAATGTCTAACACAGCATGACTGCCAATTACTTTTGCATCAAAGCAATATTATCAAACGATAATGAGCAAAAAAGAAAAAACAAACGGACAATGGAAGCAATGGAAAAGAATCAGAATGGAGTTGAACCTGCGGCAGCTGCTCCGACAACATCCTGCTTGGAGTTTCTGGTGGTGAGAACCAGCCTGGTTTTATATTGATCACTATGAGCGGAGTAGGAGTCTGAAATAGACATGTTAATACAGTTCCATACTATCTTATTTTCTGAATAATTGATAGGTGATAGGATTTAAACTCACGACAACTTGTGATATAACGTTAAGTGATCATTTTATTACAAAAGTTTAATTTGTTGTGCGAGGCCAAATTAATCTACGTTCACCGGAATTGTTGTGCTGTTCTGCCCTATGGCCATTTTCATGCACAGGGAGATAAAGAAAATGAATATGACGAAGCTTTCAAAATGATTGTTCCTCATCTTTGTATGGTATGGAGGGAATCGAAAGAAACGTTTGAACTTTTTGTTCAACTCATTATGATCAGAGGTGAATATATATAGACGTTCACGTGTGTGACGACACATGTATAGTTAATCCCTGTATTCTGATCTTGTAGTCTTAAAGCCGAAGAAAGTGGAGGATTGGGGACCATTTAGTCATTTAATCGAGGAAAGTAGATGTTCTGTGTCTAGCTGGAGTTCCAAGTTAACTAGTAGCAAGCTTTAGAATTGCGATGTTAAGATCTCATATCAATGCAAGTTCTCGTTATTTGATTGGTTAATGGCAAGTTTGCTTACCGAACATGTGAGGCTCTCGACATGTAATTTTTGTTCTTCGAACATTATTTAATTATTGTACCAACTTTGTCTTATAACATTTACCTTTGACTAAATCGAAGTAATAAGTTTGCCCCTCTGCGTTGACATCACTGACCATCAAGAACTTCAACACGCTAAAGAAACCCATGACTAATACTCATGCCTTTTGTTGTCTGTCTGAACCGAAAGAAAATGTTAAGGATTATAGTAAATTCTCTGCTGAAAATTAGTTGATTACACAGGGATAAGGTTAAGTTAATATCCTCACCTAATCAAAGCACAATTATTAACATTATTTGTGTATGAAATTCTTTTATACTATACTGAAAAGTATTAAAGGCTAAATCAAAATTTAAATTTTAATAAAAGATTAATTTTGACATTCTCTTTTTCTAAATTATTAACTATTTAAATTATAATAAAAGATTAATGCGACATTGACTAAAAGAATGTAAAGAAAAGGTTGGAACTATTTTTCCTTTGTAATTGATGGGCAACTCGAAGGCAGATTCCAAATGCCACATTGACTAATTTTGTTTTGCTGTGTTGACTTGTAATGCTGAGAGAGTCCATTTGACGGTGTCATGATATTGAAGGAAAGGCCTCAACTTGAATTCAAGCTTTGGAAGGACAAGAAGAACAAAAATTGTATATAAATGGTTCGTGGTCATCCTCGTAAATTAAAGGACACGTTCTCAGCCATGGATGTCTAGAAATTCGTTTTCCAGTTCAGATCAGAGGGTTGAATATTTAATTAGAGTCAATCCTATTATCTTTTTATTTCTTGATGGAGCCAAACTATTTTATTTAGAGATGCCACGCATATCAATGGGAAAATCAACTCTTGTTAAAAGAAAAGGTTGACTCTTTATTATGTGTCCAGGCAAAAGACTAATTACCAAGTACAAGTTGTAACCTGATCCCTCAGGCTGAGGAGTGTAAGCACTATTAGGATCTTTATTTTAAAATTCAAATATTTTTAAGGATAAGTATATCTTCATCACTCTTACGTCCAGAATTTCGTTAATGTCTTCAATAAAAAATTTAATGAAATATCCAATTTGAATATTAAATCATTTAATAACGAAAATAGAAACCCATGAAGTCAACTTTGTTTTTGAAGGACTAAGAAACAACATCAATCATCTTGCATTTTTTGAGTGGTATTTTATCATGCTCCTAATTAATATTAGGCTCAAAATGACGTGATTGTAGGCTGAAAGACGTAAACCCGCTAAATAATTTTTTATGACGCAGTGCTTTTGCATTTACATAGTATTATGCTCTCGATAAGGATATGCAGCAAAATAATCATCAAAAAGTAAAGGACACTTATCCCGCTTGCCACTGTTGCAGTATATTTAGCAAACTGAGTATTCCGAGAAAGAATGCCCTTCCCCGCTTTGTCATTCACAAATTTATACACATTTCAACAATAGTTTCCTTTATTATACTTTTGATCCACTCAGGAACAAATAGACTCTGAACACATACCCCAAGTTTGCAGGAAGTACATGCCGAGATAGTAAGGGCCAAAAGAAAAGAAAATCCTTGATTTCCCAAAATCAAGTCTGGTGTACACAGTCCTGAGCTTAGCTCTCCTGAGCTTGGCTCCCCAAGTGCCTTCGATAAGTCCTCCACTGTCATCGTTAGCCGCTTGTGCTGCTCACCCAACATAGTTAGTTGCTGTCAGTATAAAAGAGCACAAACCTGCAGAATTGATGCGTGCCTAATTATTTATACATTCATTCCATAATGATTGTTGTTGTAAAATGCATAAGATACTTATTTTAGTTCATATTTGATATTAGGTATAATTTAAAAGTTCAAGAGCTAAAATGAGTAAAAGTACGTTCTTTGAGTCATTCTCTTGATTTCAAACTCATTTGTCTTTGTGAAATAAGAAGAAAATGGATTAGAGTGAATGTGAGGCAAGAAAATGCTGTAAGAAATGAAGAATTTACTATCCAGGGGCACCCAACCGCGTATATGCCCAAAAACCTAATTTTTGCTATAAATTGACAATTTGAGCGGCCAAAGAGAGGGGGATCGTTTTTGGAACATGAGAGGCAATAGAAGTCCAACTTCTTTAGGATTTATGGTATGATGCTCCCAAAATTATTAAACCATATTAACTAAATAGTTCCCAAGATATATCATTAATTATCAAATCCTCGTTAGTTCAAAAAGAGAGGATTGTTTGTCAGATACAAAATTATTCTACATAACACAACTATTGGAGTTGGCACATTCAAAAATATATACATTCCAAAAGTTTTACACAACTAATCTGCTAGCGCCACCTAAACTCTACTCGGTCCGTCCTATACTCTTGAGTAATTAGTAATCACTCGATCTCCTAAAAAAATAAATGGCAAGAGGTGAAATGCCTACTCAGTATGGATAACCGACCATACCCTTAAAATCAAGTAACTCCATATATAATTATAAAACTTAGTCAACCGATTAAATCATGCATATAGTATTTATATACACAATAACACTCAGTCTAATCCAAACAATTAACAAACATCTCAAAAATTTTGCAAAATTATGATTAACACAAATAATAATTTCAAGTGCCATTTATATTTTATTCCAATATTTAACTGAATTACCTGGGCCCAGCTTAACCTAATAGGCCTACATCTAATGGTATATCGACTCGTCTCAACTCATCATAAACTCTTATCAAGTAGAAATGTAATTAAATGTATAAATATCGACACAAGGTTTCTCAATTTCTCAATCTTCACCCCTAGTACTACTCCAGTACCTAGCCATCAACATATGATATCCCCGGGACTTAGGATATCCCAGTACCACTTTGGTACCTAGTCATCAGTATAGGACATCTCCGAGACTCAGGATGCCCCGGTATCTACTCCACGGATGGATACTTAGCCACCACTCACTTATTTTGACTCAACCTATTCATCTAAGACTGTCGAATGTAGCCTATCCTAGGTAAGCGATCGATTCTAGATTTTGACCAATTATTCTCAACATATTACCAACGGTCACTATTTTACACATTTTCGCCAAGTTAACATGCAATACACCTTATAATATGCATAACAAAATA
>JAOTJB010018970.1:0-10961 GCA_027123815.1 Erythroxylum minutifolium
AATTAAATTTATTTGGATATGAAAAGTTCATATTGAAAATTGAGAAACTCTATATTCAATTTGGAATTGAATTATCAATATAAAAATTTTTAAGAGTTAAACAATATATTTCGAACATATTTAACAATTTAACAGTCATTACAAGAGTCATCTGATAACATGTTATTTTGATATATTATTTAATATTATCTCCTTTGTTTTAGATTTATTTTGGTGCTTAAATATTAAAATTGATGTTTGTTTTATTTTAGGAGATGAATAATAGATATTGCGACATTATTAATGATAATCACAAATTTTGAATAAGGTAAAGAGATTGTTGCAGTGGATAAGACTGATCACTTGAAGAGTTAGAGTTTAACTAGGCAACTTCTTTCTATCCCTATGATGTAGTAATTTGAATTTGAACTTGAATTTGTTTTAGATAGACATCTTTGCATGGTAGAATTAGATTAAGATTAGATCAGGAAAACCTTATAAAAAAGATGTTCTTCAGAAAGAAGAATTTTCTTCTTAGTTTTCTCTCAATTCTTTTCCTTTCTTCTATTTTTGTTATTGAAGCAAAAGTCATGTATGGCTAAACTCAATTATTCTGATTCAAGGGGATTCAATATTTTAGTTGTAACCTTGTGATATTTTATTCTAAACTTTTATTCATGTTTTAATTCAAGTATTTCTTGTTTTGAGTTCTCATATTTCATGAATGATTAATATTGGTTAATCTGACAATTTAATTTAGTATTGATTATTCTATCACTATCCATGAATTCAATGATCCATAATTGTCATGAATGATTAGTACAAGTGGCAAATAAGTTACTTATGAATTTGCATATTTAACTTATGATAAACAAGAAAATTAAGTTGAATAATTGCAATTATCTCAATTATTTAATTTAGGGATATTCTTTTTCACTAAGCTTATTGCTATCATTTATTTGATAAGGAATATTATCACACCCAGTCAATAGATGGTAAGTTTTGGTTTGGATGCTAGGTTTGAACTAATTAATTTTGAAAATTTTGATACTTATTACAGCTATCGTAATATGTTTTGGACTACCTGCTTGAATTGTGAAAAATATTCTTTGTAGACCAGTGGTCACTGTTAAAATTAGATGAGATCTTTCCCTTAAATCAGAGTTGCGTATTCATGAATTTCCCCCTTTTACATTCAGTTGATTTAAGTTTATTTCTTATTAATTTTTGTTAATCAATTATTTAATCAAAAACACCCTATTTTATTTTATTAATTGAAATTAAGAAGCTACTGCCTAGTTCTTTTGGGATTCGACCTAGTTCACAATTACTGCAAGAAGTTGGAGAATTAGAATTATTTTGAGAGTTTCGACAACCCGATCACTTTTTTTTGATAAATCAATAAATTAAATAAAATAATAAATAGTCACGTACAAATCAAGAGATTGCCAAAGCTGCAAATATCTTTCCAGAACCAAAAGGAGTATCCTTATCTAAGAAACATGATGAAACTATGTACGTCTTATAAACCAAAATAACTACAACAACTAGCCTATACATATTTACCAACCAAGATGACCTTGAGGGAAGGTACATCTTAACCAACAACACACACATTTACAAATTGACATAGTAAAACCAGACATTCATTCTACTAGTAAAATAGAAACAGACTTCCGAGTCACCCTTCAAAGGTTGAGCTTATTAACTGTGCTCTCCTATTTGCCAAACACTGAGGGTGTTTAGACGTACCCCTGCTTGTTGCATCTCTCTTGTTCCTCCCATCGTGTTCTAAGTGTGAGTTCTACCTAAATGCTTGTATAACGCTCATGATCTCCCTACAAGCTACTGATTCTTTAAGAAACCAATAGTGATCATCTTTTCCTTATATCTTACAGGATATTTGCAAGATAGAGAATGCACAACCCGCCCACATATCCAAAATAGAACCCAACTGATAGGGTTCAGCAGTGTTGTAAAGTGCATAAAGTTAGTAGATTTCCTTTATAGCAAGTTCCTTTACCTGAAACCAAATCTGAAACACAATATGAACCAAAAGAAAAACAAAAACTCCACAATTACCTTCTCTCAGAATTTATGCAGAGTTGTTCCATAACTTGGAAGATCACACAAGTGATAATGCCCCCCCTTTCCATGGCTGTGTCTCTGAAAGTTCTGAGGTTTCTTTCTGACCATAAATTATAGATCATAATTGATAGAAGGACGATAAAGGTATTTGGGTGAAAATTTCTGAAGTTTTGTTGCTAATTGAACCAATTTAGAATGGAATGGAGGCTTATCAAATTTGGAATGTATATATGGAAGTGGTTGAGACAATGTAACCACACTGATTTTGAGAATGGACATGCAAAAAATAGGTGTTTAACAAACTCATTATCCAAAGAACAGAGAGAGCAATAGTTAGGGATATAAGAATAAGGGATCTTATCCCTTATTTGTAGCTTATCAAGGAAAGCTAACCACGAGATGAAGGAATGTCGTGGGTTTGTATTTTTCTGCCACACTAGTATGCCAAGGCACACATGGGATAGGAGGTCTAAAAAATTTATAAGCTGAGGCATTTGTGTAGGCTTTTGAGTGGCTAGCAAGCCATTCCAATCTATCAAATTGGGTACAATCTGGTAAGTACCTTGGTGGTTCTAGCATACGAATGATCTCATTTGTTAAAGCTTGACAGCGCCATCCATTATCTTCTATAACATCTACTACTTTTGTATTCATCGGGAGGTCAGATCCATTAATTAATCACTCTCGATGTGGAGAGATCCTTTAGGATACCTCTCGAATGCCAAGGGTCCTGCCATAAGAGAGTAGAAGTCCCATTGCCTATCTTAAATCTAAATTGGTTCCCAATGATATCTCACAGCCCGATCACTTTTCACACACATTAGAATATCCAGAATTGTTTTGGATTGTTAGCTTATTATATGGGTTCTAGAAACTCTGTGATAAAAAGACTACTTTGTCCTTTTTCTTCTGTTGGTGTCGACTCACAATCAAAATTTACAACCACACTTATCATCCTATATTCAATTTGCATGATAGTGATTTTTTTGGTAAATTGCATGACAATGATTTTGGAGATAGCTTGTTAGAAAATATTGAAACAATCTCCATCTATGATTATTTGGCTAATAAGAATAACCTTAAAATCTCTGATTATTTGAAATAAAAAGATGATGTATAGTTTTTATGCTCATCGTGTATGCTTCTCTGGGATGGGTTGAAATTGCTAGAGAATAATTGCTGGTTGTTTAATCTAGTATTATGGAGGACTAGCTGGTAGTTTCATCGTTGAATGTTGGAGCTATTATAAATCACTGGAAACTAGCGATCGTTATCGCTGATCATGCAAGGAGGCAATCTCCAGTAGCGACAGCAACATGCGAACTAGCAAAGGCAACAGACACATGCGATATAAGGAGTTGGTGGGCGGTTGGTCCCCATTAAGGCACGATTGGAATGTTGTGGTTGGAAGCTTATAGCAATGCACGCAGGTAACTAGGCTTGGCAATTGAGGCTCAGGCTAGGGCTGTCCAGGTCCTACCCCACCTGAAGCTCAATGAACAATGATAAATTTACACGCAGGTAACTAGGCTTGGCAATTGAGGCTTGGGCTAGGGCTGTCAGTGTTCATTGAGCTTCAGGTAGGGTAGGACCTGGACAGCCCTAGCCCGAGCCTTAATTGCACGTCATTTTAAAAAAATTTTAACAAATAGTAACCGGTGATTTACTCCTTAAACTCGACCCATTGCCATCTTTACAGGCAAGACGCATCTCCCCATTGTGGACTAACTGGTGATGGACTGCTGGCGAAGCAAGCAAGTAGTAGGTTGTAGCTCGTCGGTGGTGGATTGCTACCGACGTCAAATGGCAACAGATGGTGAAGATGGCGACTATGGTTAAAAGTGGCTAGGTTTTTTCTTAAGGGAAATGAAGTGTGCTTCTCAGCATGGATTATCCAATTCTAAGGCTCGAATATGGGATGTTTGCCAATAAAAATAATGATATGCTAGGCCTAGAATAAAGAGTACTACGACATAAGATTATAATAGAGTTTGTTTGGGTACAAAGATATCATATTCTAAGGTTAGAATAAGACTTGTTTGTTAATAAGTTTAAGTTTGACTTGAGCTAAGAATAAATTACTCCAAGTCAAGAACAAAAGTTGTTTGGGAATATGATTAATTTAATCCTAATAAATTTGTTTTCAAGTATGGAATAATGTATTCCAAACTTGAATAAATTAAAATTTATACCAACCAAAAATTTAAAATTGTTTAAAATCTCAAAATTAATTCCATAACCAAATTAATTTTTTAATACAATTTATATTAATAATTGGATTGATTATTTTTAACTAGATTAAAATTATTTAATTATACTCCTCAAAATTAAGAAAAGTATTTTTTAAGTAATTAAGAAATATATTTCTTAATTAAAATTTTTTATTTCAAATTGATTGAAATAAATTAATTTTATTATTTTATTTAGAGAATTGTCATTATATATATTTAGAATTTGTTTTCTTATTAATTAATGATAAGTTTCTTGATTTAATAGAAAAAGTTTTTTTTATCAAATTTGAAAAGGTGTTTTCATTTATTGAGAAAATAATTTTTCTTTAATATTTATGAAAAAAATTTTAACTTATTAAAGAAATATTTTCTAATTTAAAAAATAATAAAAATACTTTCCTTTATTTAATTTTTGAAAGTAGTTTCCTTTAATATTAGAAAATAGTTTTATAATTAAGGAAAATTGATTTCTAATTAGATTAGAAATATTTTTCTAATTGGATTTGAATTTATGACTTTTTGAATTTTGAACTTTTTCTAAGTAAGAAACATAATTTATTGAAAATTGTTTCAATTAAATTTTGTTAAAGGAGTCAAGATAATTATAAATAGTTTTCAATTAAATTTGAATTTCAAATTAAATTAAATTTTTATTAGGAATAGAAATTTAATTCACTTAGGAATCAATGAGTTTAATCTAATTTATTTATTCAAAAAGTTGGATTATTTTAGATCATGAAGATCAATAACTAGAATCAACCAAAACTTGGTATTTTATGCTACTAAAAATAGGAGGGAGTCCTTCGGACCCTACTGGGGGAGATTGAGCTATGATCTTTCTTCCACCAAAAGCCTTTGCTTTGTGCCCAATTCATGTAAAGGGAGAGTGTCATAACTCGTCCTGAGCGCACAACAACAACTTTCTTTGCCTGACTTCGCTTGCAGTATAGAATATTGGATTCGTCAGTTTTCTATAACCACCCTCACAGATCCTATTCAATCTTTACACCGATATATTTGACTCTCTTGACCAGGTCATCATAATGAAAGACCGAAAAAGATTTCCGAAGTGAGAGAAGGAGGGAAGGCACATTACAATTAACATAACAGTATATATATATATGATTGCAAGCTTTATATATGTGAGATATTATTACATGCAATTTTGCATTTGATGAGAAAAATAAAGAATAAATCCCTCATTAAAATATTAAGTACAATGTTTTGAACATAGTTGTTGTCTTTCACTGTTATAAGAATAGATCAAAGTTCTGTTTACAGTTATATAATATAATATAAAATATTTGGGTTTAAATAACATCAAGTTTGTTCAATAAACTAACAGTAAACAGAACTTTATATATATATATATATATATATGATTTCATGCTTTATATATGTGAGATATTATTACATTTAATTTTGCATTTGATGAGAAAAATAAAAATTAAATCCCTCATTAAAATATTAAGTACAATGTTTTGAACATAGTTGTTGTCTTTCACTGTTATATGAATAGATCAAAATTCTGTTTACTGTTAGTTTATTGAACAAATTTAAGGTTATTTTAACCCAAATACTACATGCATTTGATGAGAAAAATAAAAATTAAATCCCTCATCAAAATATTCAATACATGTTTTGAATATGATTGTTGTCTTCCATTATTATACGAATAGATCAAAATCCTGTTTATTGTTAGTTTATTGAGCAAACTCAAGGTTACTATAACCCAAATATATTTAATCTTATAATAGTATATCCAACTTAGATAAATTTTGTGATTTCGATTAGCAAACTCTTAATCATATGATTTTAAAGGTGGTTAAGAATAACATATATGATATGTTTTTAGCAAGAGTTGCTACCTAAGGGATCTATGAGTCATATAATTGTTATCTATATAATTTAAATTTAGTTAGTTTATTGAGCAAATTCAAGTTCAACTAAATTTCAACAAATTAACTAAATTTAAATGGAATCTTAGCCCATTAGAAAAATTAAAGTAATATTTTTGAACAATTGTGATAGCTATTATTTCGAATAAAATAATGGGAGCGACCAAATATATGATTAAAGTCCTTATCTTATTTGGTAGTCATGACATAGAACCAATACTTATATTTCTTATACTTATATTTTGTTCTAAGTAGAATTTACCTTATTTAGTATAATTGATGTTGAGAGCTAGGGAACCAAATTTGTAGGTAACCAAATTTCTTAGGCATAGGTTACATTTAAAAAGAGTTCTAAAATTTGGATAAAAATTTTGTATGTCCATTATGCAATCTTACTATTAATCCTTGTTGAGGATTTGATATTAAAGTTTTAAAGATATGTCAAGATCATATAGATGAAAAACTATAATGACATTTTGAGTTGATTAATATCTCATAAATTTTGATGGCAATATGGAAGATGTATGTTAACACCATGTTATCACAATGCAATAGGTCGCATAGAGTAGAGCTAAAACATATAATACATTGATAGAATTGTTCCATTCAATTTATTTTACTAAAAGCATAAACATGGACATTAATTAATGACTTTACTATAGTATGATAATAGTTGTTATAGGAAGAAAATGATTGCATGACTTTTCTTGTCAATACGTGATATAATAAAGATCATATATATTTCTAATTTATGTTTTTAAGTATTTAATACTGAATTTAGATTCAATATTACAATATTTAAGGCAAGATAAGAAATATATTTGTTGAATAAAAGTAGTTGATCTAAGTTTATACAAATAGTTTGTTTATATTAGATAGAAAGAGTCTTATACTTAATACAAATGGCGAGGATATAATTTAAAGTAACTGAGACTACCCTTTTATGTCATATTAGTTAAATTAACAAGATGTGAATTATAAAATTACATACAAGGATATATGTATCCTTTTAATTATGAATCATAAGAGAATAATCAAATCAACCTTGGTGAAATGATGATGATGGTATTGAATTGCTAAATCTTATACATTTAATATGTTAGATGTAATAACAATTTATTAAAAATGATAATTGTATTTTATTATATTACTAATGACTTTATGTGATATAGTTATTTGTATTAAATGAAATATTGATTTAAATTTTGAAAAGTTTAAAATGTTTATATCTAAGTAAAAATTAAGAATGTAGAATCACTTCGATGAGACTTAAAATGTTTCGATTATCTATAGGGAATGAGAGTCTCTAATGAATCCTTTCATAACTAAATTCCATAATAACATGGATTTGCATAGGAGGGATATACAATATTAGATATTGTATGATAGAATATTATTTCTTCTATAGCTATACCTAGTACAATAACTTAATTTTAGTATTTCCAACTAAATCAATTAACAATATTCCATATTAGATATAGAATGGTAAAACTTTGTAAGAGTCAAATTTAATGGTTTTAGGATGTGATGTTTAGTTGAAGCATGCATTGTCCAATAAGTTTAGAACTAAATTAAGGTTATATGATATCTAAAAGGTTAGATCTAATCTTACAAATCCCGTTAAATAAAATGTTTGTTTTAATGTAAACTTATAAAAGAATGTTTCTCAAGATAAATAGTGAGAGTAGGATAAATTTTGAAAGGTTCAAATCTTATAACAATACATCTAATTTGATCTAGTTCCTTTATTGATACATTTGATGTATATATGAAAGGCTATAAGATGTCGAAAGATTCACTTTCATAATGAATCAAGGAGTTTGTTTTAGAGATGATTGTGATTTTATCATGTCTGTAAGAAGATTAGTAGGAGTATAATTATCCTCTTCAGTGAGAGTAAGGACATATTGCTCATAAAGAGAACAATAATTCATATTTTTAATTGTTAAAAATATAATTGTTTAAGAAAAATTTATATTAGATATGAAAAAGTAAAAACTTAATTTTAGAAATTAGATCTATAGAAATAGATTGAAAGTTGTTTACCTATTCTACTCCAAGTACATAGATAATGTATTAAAGGTGTTTAGTATTTAAGATATATAATATTTATGAAGTACTAAAGATATTCATTATTCTGCGTATGAGTTGTTATTTGAGTTGAAGATTATAAGGATATTAACTTTAGAAATAAATGTTACTTAAGCTATATTTTACTTAGAAAGATATTATTTTAATATTGGAAAGGTTTTGATATAGCATTTATTATTAATTGGATCAAAAAGGTTTTTAATAAACTTGGTATGGTTTCTAGCATTGTTAAGACAACAATGTACTATAGAACATTATCGTCGATATGCATGTAAAATAGAGTAATGTCTCATCAAAGATTCAAATATGTATCTATCTAAGTCATTTCCCTTAATTATGATGATGATTAAGATAACTATTGTAAGATTTAAGTGTTCATTATAAAGAATCTTGTAGAATTCTTTCATTAAACCACTTTCCTAATAGTACCATAATCTTCGTATGGTAATTATTTGGTTTATATCCTACATCCAATTACGTTGCATTTATGTATTATCCTTCAATTGATTCAAGTCATTGTTTTATTAAGATTGGATATTAATGGAGCGTAAAAATAACTAGAACACGTTATGTTTCTTCCTAATAAAAGAAGTACTCAATCTTATGGACTAATATATAGAGATATTTAAATAGACATGTAGGCACCTATTAGAGAACAAGTTTAATAAATTGACCCTATTATGAGAGTTCCATTTGGAACATTATTTGTATATCCATGAAAATTCTCATTGTGATGATTGTATAAGTGATCATTTAAGTTGTGATCATTAAAGTATCTCATACAGGGATTGATATGCTTTGATACTACTTATGATCTATTCTAGTCAAGGGTAACTCAATCAATAATCACTGGATATAGCATGAACTATATAGACGTAGTTGAGTGATCAATATAAGATTTATCACCTTAAAGCGATTAGGGAGAACATTTTATTGTTCTTTATTAGTATTAATTTAGGAAATCCTTAACTAAGGTGGAATGAAATTTTGAAATAGTTTTTAAATGTCATTAATTGAATCAATTACTAATGATGATGACCTAATATGATTAGTCTCAAAAATAGTATACATTATTTCCATATTTTATGTCTAATCGAAACATTTTATAATGAAAGCATTGAATTATATAGAAAGTTCATGCACTAAAAGGTAAGTAAAAATTACTTTGACATTTTTAAATATTTCGCTGGTCGTGACACATTGCCAGACCTCAATCTTAATCTATGGATATAAATTATTTAATTAGATAATTAAACATAAATTACAGGAGTTTAATTTATCTAATCCTAGATATGATTTAAGGTTATAATTTATATCCATTGCCAATATATTTGGGAAATTAATGAGTCACACACAAAGAATGGTTGATGAAAGAAAAGATGTTTCAATCAAGTTGGATTTTATTGAAAAGTTTAAAAAACTTTATGATTAAGTGTGAGATATTAAATAAATAAGAATTAATATGAGATATTTTATGTTATTTAGGCATAATTGGTATTTAATTATAATTATTTGTAATTTTAATTAAAGTTTAATTGAAATTAGAATTTTATTTCAATTAAATTACTAAAATTCCTAAAACCATTGTAAGTAGGCTTGGGCTCCCAGGGAGCTAACACTCATTGCCTACCTGTCTTTATAAGAGTTATATAGTTCACTCAAGTCATTCTGTGAATATCGTTAGAGCCTAGACACTTATGTAGTTATGGTAGTTGAGATTTGCCAATTTTAGAAATGGTTTGAGAGAAACGATAAGAAAAGGATTAAGCTTCACAATAAAGAATGAATTATAATTTATACTTTATTATGTTTTATGTGTTAAATCATTTTATAAAAATTTAAGTGATTTTAACTTTTGAGAAATGAAAAGAAAAAATTTTATGATTATTTTTCTATATGTAGGATCAGATCCCACCATTGATCCCTAACAAAATATATTGTGATCCTACCAAATGAACAAGTGTACCTACATCCTTTCCTTTGTATATGCTTTACGTGGAAAAGAAGTTGCACTTAGCCTAAGATTTTTCCTGAGCCATTGAAATGGAAATGAGGAACTAAGCTAAAGATTCATAGCACCTTAGTGTTTTGCTTTAGCTAGTCAGGTCTCACTTTTTCATCATAACCTCAACTGTTGGAACCCCACCCTGGTGAGTCACGTGCCCGACATCCTACGTGACATTTGGACGCGCATCCCACAAGGGAGGAATTCCCCACCAGGTCAAACCTCAAAACAAAACAAACTCATTTCACTTATCTCCGATCTTTTCATTTAGATTTAATACATGAATTTCAAAAATAATATCAAGAGTTTTAAAAATGTATGGAGAGGTAGAAAAATGTCTTAGAAAACTAACGCTTCAAAAATCAGGTCAATCGGAGGTCAGAAGAAAAAGTTATAGCTAAAAGAGTAGAGAGAGGTCAAAAAATCCGAAAGAAAAGAAATCAGAAAATTTATATGCGGCATCGCACTGCGACCGTCTCGCGACCTCCTCCCGAGCGTGAACTGTTTGTGCGCGCTCGCGACCGCCTCGCGAGTGTGAGGCGCGTGCTGCATGCGCGCGTTCGCGAGGAGCTGCGAGGCCAGTCCCTCAAAACAACAGCAATCTTCAAAAATCCATAACTTCTTACTCAGAACTCCAAAATTTGTAAATTTGGTATCAATAAAAAGTTA